>WWET01005056.1:38397-51870 GCA_011038615.1 Limnodynastes dumerilii
TTTTTTACACAGACGCGACACGCAGTTCAGCATTGATACAATTGTATCCATGCTGTAACCAAAGAATTACAACGATCACCTTTGCTGATCCTTGTAATTCAGTGTCTACAGCATAGATACACATTGTAAACATGCTGAACTTAGAAATTTTTCTAAACACACGCGATGTGCCGCGATTAGTTAAAGGGATAATCGCGGTGATTTTTTCATTAAAATCACTGCGATTAAGCCCCAAATGCATCGCGGGGCATCGCGTGTGTTTAGAAAAAATCGCACCTAAGTGAATTTCAACAAAAATCGCGGGGCAATCGCGGCGATCGGCCGCGATGCCCCGCGATGCGATTTTTCACAAAAAAATCGCGTTTAGTGAATGAGGCCCATAGAGTGTTTGACCTTAGTAAATACTTATTTACATACTGTTTTTGAAGATTATTTTCTTTATTGCACATATTTTGGGGTTTTATTAGCTTGTAATCTTTGGAAATATTTATTTGCCTTGTGCTCTCCATATATATTTAATGTAGTCTGCAAATTTGATAGACAATTTTTGTATTTATTGTCACCTGTTTTTACTTGTTGTATTTTATATTTCACTTTACTCTCTTGAGGCTGCATCCAGACCAATGCCCGTCTTACGGACGTGCATGGTCTTTAGCTACTACAGCGTAGCGGGGAGTACACTCCCCGCTCAAGGTAGTAAAATCTGGACATTTACGAGTCCTACGCCTACCTCCGCCTATATGGCACACGTAACAAGCTAGTTGGCACCTTTAACATACCAGCCAGCATATTTAACTAACGGTACGTACGCCGGCTGGTATGCTTGCGTAGTTTTGATGTGCACATGCGCACATCATAATTGCCAGGGAAATTACGTACGCAGAATACATAATGGTGTCAGTAGCCTAAGATCTGGGCCTTGGCGCCTAGTACACCCTATTTTGCTTTGCATTGTTATTTTAAGTGAGCTTGATGGGACTCACAGTGGTGTTAGTGGCTGCCTCAATAGATATTTATCCTTATTTTTAGTCCATTAGGGGGCGAAGTTCAGTATTCATTACCTCATAATAATTGCAATAATGGCAAGGGATAATCTGGATATTGTGGGAATCACAGAATCCTGGTGCAATGAAAATCATGACTGGGACCTGCTATACCTGTTACACACTGCAGGAGAAATTCTAGCAGCCTGTGAAGTACCCTTCTGGGTTAATGTGTCTGGTTTCCCACAGCTGATAGTTAATCAAGTAGCCCTGTCTAAGTACTGCAGCTGACTGGTAGGTTGGACTTTAAATAGCCTGGGAGTCTGGGAAGCCTCTTTGTCGGCTATACTGTCTGGTGTACCTGCATTTGCCTGTGTTCTCCTTGTGCTCCTTTCTTGGATCGTGTTGTTATCTCTGCCCTGTGTTCTCCTGGTGTTTCCCTTGCCTCCTCTGTCTCATTTGTCTGCCCCATGTGTGTCTGCAGTGTGCGGCGTGAGTAGCTTGCTGCTCATGCTGGCAGCTGGTACAGCGTCTCCTCGTTGCTGAATGACTGTGAGTTCTCCTCCTCTCACCTCCTGTACCTGACCTTGAGCTTTCCACCTGCTCAGTTTGTTTGTTTGTGTGTCTGCTGCTGTGTTTGTCATCTCGCAGTGTGTGGTTCCCGGTCCCCGGGCTCCCTCCGTTGTTTTTACACTTGGTGTTTTACATCTCTCCTTGTGGCCCTCCTGTGAGTTATCTCAGGTGTTATCATCTCCACTGTGTTCCATCTTACAGTGTGTGTGTGAAAGCGAGTTAGGTCATCGTACCCCGCTCTCCTATTTTGCAGTGTGTTGTTACCATCTCTCTATTCCCCGCTGTCAGTCTCCTATATACCTGCAGTCTCTTGCCATTCCACATGCAGTTCCTCAGGTATCCCTGGGAAATCCTGTCTGTCATCTATTCCACTCTTGTGGATCTCTTACCATTCTTGTTGAACCTTGTGTACCAGCTATACCAGGCTTCTGTGTTTGGGTTCCTGTCTGACATCTTGTATGTTTGGTTCCTATTTGTTCTCTTGAATGCTCAAGTTCCTGTTTGGTTACTGGTGTTACTAAGCTTTGATCTCCTGTCTAGTGAGTGTGATTCGGTTCTGGTTCAGGCACATTCGCTACAGATCTTCCTTGGGAGCCTATCCCCACTGTTGAGTCGTACTTTGGAAAGTACGCAGTGCGTTAATCCGCAATAACCTGAAATAACAGCAAACAAGTCGAAGATGCGGTCCAACCCACAAAATGTTTTATAGCGAGTGTGAAAGGGTTATCTAAAAGTGCTATTCTCACGAGACAGCAGCGCAAACTAGCACTAGCGACAGCTTCAATACAAAAGCCTTTTGGCCTTCAGAGCCAAGTATCATTCTTTTAACAGGTGATATTAAAGAAAGGTCTTCTGTCCTTTTAGTAGGTGAATCCTCATGGAATCTCTGATTCTGTGCACATCATTGGATCCTGGAACATTGTCTCACGTCCGAAGGTCAATCAGCATAATTGTACAGGTGTTCTCAGCCTAACTAGCAGGGCCAGAACTCTACACATATAATATTACATATTATTTATGTCTATAACTTGTTAACGCTTTATGCAATCTTTTGACAAAATATAGCATTGCTAATACAACATTAGTATCTACGCTACAAGTCTAAATATGATATTATAATATTCCTACATAGATTGGCGGTATTTAGCTCATTGATCATACTGTGAAAAAAACACAGCTTTAATGATTTGGAATGCATTTTGTACAATTAGCATACATGACTCCTACATGAAAATATATTTTTAAAAATCAGGGTATTACTGTATTAGTTATAGTGTAAAATATACACTTAATATATCCCTATTTATGATACCAGTTGTCTGGATTGTGCTTAATTTGAGCTTAACACTGTCACATTCAAGGGGTGTTTGGGATCGGTTCCGGGTTTTAGGGATTGAAACAACTGAGATGGTGTGAAGTGAAAGTGAGCCGGTTTAATAAAGGACGGGTGCATACAGAAATAAAAGGAAAACAATGGTAATCAGTCTTTGAAATAAGAGCTGCAGAGGGTCCAAGGGGAGTGAAAGTGCAAACGTAGGTAAAAGTCAGTGAACTAGGGGTTTCACACTTGGCAGGTATGGTGAGTAGCCAAATGAGTCCGGGTTGCAAATGCTGTAGGGTTGGAGTAGTGTAGATAGAGGAATCCGGGTTGGAATACTGTGGAGCTGGAGTAGTGCAGACAGATGAATCTGGATTGGAACACTGTGGAGCTGGAGTAGTGCAGACAGATGAATCCGGGTTGGAATACTGGATACTGGACTGAACCAGGACTGGAGACTGGGCACTGGACTGGACCAACATTGGATACTGGACTTGACCAGGACTGGATACTGGACACTGGACTGGACTAGGACTGGATACTGGACACTGGACTGGACCAAGACTGGATACTGGACACTGGACTGGACCAAGACGGGATACTGGACACTGGATCAAGACTGAAGCAAGATAGGATCAGGATCAGTGAGCACAACGCAGGAGTTCCAGGCACCTAGGGGACCTAGTTGTTCTGGCAACGTTAGCACTGTGCACAGGGTTTAAATAGTGTGCCCTGTGCACTAATTGGCTGGAGAGGCAGAGTTTCATTGGTGGTTCAGAACATGTGACCGCAGGTAAGATGGCGGCGCCCATGGAACGGAGATCCCGCGGCGCTTTGGCGCCAGAACACACGTGGGACGCTGGACCCGGGCAGCGGTAGCAACAGGGTGAGTATCGGAGTCTGTCACTGTAATAGTGGCAGACTCCGGGAGACCACAGCGCCGGAGCAAGGGGGAGCCAGAAGACGGCAGATGGGGTAAGTGCGGCACCTGCCACGATATGTAACAAACACATTATAAGACAGGATGCCTCCTTTGTGAATACTAATTAAATATACCTCTATTTAGTATTTAGATCAGTCCCACAGAGTATCTTTCTGATATGTAAATTCACCATCACTTAGATAATACAGTTACCATACAAATAGAACAGATACTCAAATTATCACAAACTTGCTAAAAGAATGCTGTGTACAAGAAAGATCACTGCTTTTTGATAATACCAAGTACAGGAAGTACAATTAAATGGCCTTCCTGGAACTATCGCCTATAAATTTTCTACTTTTGGATCATAGACCAAAACATAGTTGTTTATCTCCATGTGTTCAGCCACAGTCATATCCAATGCTGTTTTCTTTCTCCTACATCTTAGTACATCCTGCATACATTTTATACTTAGCACTATAACCATAATAACATCTATTAACAAGACTATAAGCTTTATTACTTTAGTTGCTAGTGCTTTTGCCCAATCACCAAATCCTGAGAACCAATTCACTGGGTTCATCCATGACACCTAACTTGCTATTTCCTCTCCCAGAGTGGACAAGGATACATTACGAGACCTACAGAACTGTCATTTTATTTAAAGGATCTCATCCATTTTATGGCCTATAACTTCATGTGGGTCCTCAATGTTATTAGTGATATAGGTGCAACACTTAACTCTAAATTGTGTAGCTAGAATAACACAATAACATTCGGTGACAGCTGTTAAATCATTTAATACCATTCAATGCTGTACCAACTCTTTCTTTTGTAAAATCTACAGCTACCAAAAATTGAAATCCTGTTGATTCATTTATTAAGTCAGCTGCCAAGGGTTTCCCTGATGTGGCATGCTTCTCTTATACTTATGTTATAAGGGACATGGACGTAAGGAGGAGGACTAGATCTATATACATTAAGCATAGTCTCATGTGATATAGTTAGAACTTCAGGTACTATTCTGCCCAAAACGCATAATCTTTGGGAATTAGGGGAAAACCATTTGTAACCTCTCCTCCCACATATATAATATACATCTCCCGGGAGGATGAATGGTACATTATGGTGTAATAGAACATTACACAGCTCTCCAATGAAACTTCCTCTACCTAGGGCCTTCAATTGTGATCCACAAGTGTCTTCCTGAATTATTTGTTGGCAATATTCAGAATGTACATTCCCTAAAGATGTTTTTGTTGGGTTGATCCACCAACCTAGTGTTTGAAACTCCTTTCAGTTCTTGACCTCTTGTACCCATTTGGTGAGTATAGGCTACTTGTCTAATCTTACTGAGTAAATTATAGTCTGATTGTACCATACTGCTTCCCAATATCTGAGCCGCATATGGCTTGTAACATACATATTAAGGATTTATCAGTAGAATATTGTCTAAGTCTAAGACTAGGGGATCCAGAAGAGTTAAATTTCTCCCAGAGGGGCCTACCACCCCATAACTTAAGTACCTCAGGGTTATTTAATGGTACAGGGCTAAACCTTTGTTACCTTGCCTCTGGGGCACATGGAAGCACACCCAACATTCACTCTGGTTTAGGACTTTCCCCATCAATGCATGATAATGATCTAAGGGGAGCCCGTCAAACTTAGAGTTATGTTTGGTTTGACAACGTTGAACACAGTCTTCCTCTATGGCTGGAACACAAGTCTTACAAATACAATATTCCTCAGACGATGATCCCTCAGATTGGGGTAGATTCAGACCTACTGTGCTTGTTATGTTTCATTGTGTAGCGTATTTACGCTAGCATATTTTCTATGCACTGCCCTCGCTCGTAATACTTTTGCCATTTAACGCTTGCCAAATCCTACCTTAACTTTTCAAAGCGTAACTACTGACGTACGTAAGTGCCTAAGCAAGCCCATACTGTACGATTTATAGCCTCACCCCACCTCTGAAGCATAATTACGGGTGTTGTATGTCTGTCACGCCCCTTCGTTCGTAGTTACGCTGTTGATACGTGGCTGGTACGTACGTTAAGAGTTATGTAACATCTTCCGTGCGCATGTACAGTAAATACTAATGGGCGATTTTACGTCAGCGGCTAGCAAAAAATTGCTCATGTATTTTATTCACACTATACTCTCATTTGGCCATATCCAGAGCTACACTTTTAATACGCTGCATACTTACGCTAGCGTACCCTCGATGCACTCCCATCGGCACACCCCTCTCATGTACGTATTTTGTCCGCCCTACGCTTTCCAAACCTTACCTTAACTATAAGCTGCGTAACCACTAGCGGACGGACTTCACACATGTAACTACGCTGCTAAGCACGTCCATACTGTACGATTTAAATGCTTCACCCTGCCTTTGAAGCATAATTATGGGTGGCGAGTGGCTGGCACGCCCCTTCGTAAGTTGATACGCTACTGATACGTGTCTGCCCCTTACGCTATGACTTACGTGGTGTAACAACTGATGTGTACATGCGCTGTAAGTACAAATGTGTGAATGTATGCTAGCGGCTAACGTAAATTCACTTGCGGACGTTGTTTTAGATCTACCCCATTGAACTAGAAAAAAAAAATAACATAAAGCTTTGAGATTGGGTTGGGGGGGGGCAAAAAAAAGTAATATCACCTGCTGTGTCCCCCGTGGACCTCTCCTTTCTCACCCAGCGACCTCCAGCCATGTGGCTCCTGGAGCTGGTGCTGGAGTTAGTGTGCCATCTAAACAAAGAAATTATGTTTTATCTGGGTCTCTGTATTTTAATCTTGACTGTACACTGTACTCTGTTTGTGTGTACTACAAAGCTCACACATGGTTTGATGAGCTGTATTCTGAACACACGATTTGTAGCATAAACAATCTGTAATCATGCAGATATACAGTACACTGGTCTACTTGTAGGGAGAAGATCAAATGACAGCTATGCACTCCTTGGGAAAAACATCATCACAGATGACACACAGTCTCATTAAGTGAGCAACACATTTTGTGTCAAATGCTCTTTCAACGCTTAACCCCATCTTGCTTTCCACACTGCTCATGTACTGTAGCTATGTATAGTAGGCACAAAACGATCACATTAAATGGGTTCCAAACACTCCAGTCTAAAAGCAGCCATAGAATTTTATGACAGAACATGCTGCTTCATGTGATGAAAAGCACAGTATAGTGAAGGAATCTATGTACTTCAATTATTATGCGCCGCCTAGCTGTTGCTGTTGGAATTGCAGCTTTTCACAGTTACTGACAGCATGGCGTGAAAGCATATTAGAATGCTTTCGGGACAAATCCAGCCCCATGGCGGTATTTAGAACTGTTAGAAAGTGTCACATCTGTAGTGATGCCCCTTTATAGATCATTGGTACAACCTCACCTAGAATACTGCGCTCAGTTCTGGAGGCCATATCTCCAGAAAGACATAAATACTTTAGAGACTGTGCAAAGAAAAGCAACTAAAATGGTCCATGGCATGTGTCACAAAACATACCAAGAAACGCTAGAGAAACTAAACATGTATAGCTTGGAGCAGAGAAGGGAGAGGAAGGATATGATATCAGCTTTCAAATATATCAAGGGTTGTGACACGAGGGCATGAATATTAAGTGGAGGGTGGTAGATAAAGAAGAAATGTGCAGAAGAATTACTGCACTGAAAAGGTTATAGATAAGTGGAATAGCCTCCCATTAAGGTGGTTGAGGCAAACACAGTAGAACAGTTTAAACATGCTTGGGATAAATATAAGAATATCCTAAATCTTAAACTAAATTGAGGGTAAATAGGGTCTAGGGTCAGTATAGTTTTAAATAAACAACTGAGATGACTGGATGGGCCTTGTGGCACTTATCTGCCATCACTGTCTATGTTTCTATGTTAATTTCCTGATTTTGTAAGCGTAGAAAAGAGATTAAGTTAATATTGTAAAAAAATTGATAATATAAAAAAACGTCAGGATATATTTTGGACCCATTAATCCAGTCACGCAACAAATGTCGAAGCAAGGGCGCATGATTATAATGGGCAATATTGGGAAAATGAAAGCCATCCTTGGATTTAGTCTGCTGTAACTTAAGCCAACACGATGGCGACTGCTATTCAACATGAATGTCTGGAAAAGAGAGTTGATAGCCTGTGCATCAGAGTGAGTGAGGAGGAGGGGCAACAAATGTAAAATATATGTAAAGGTTGTCAGCTAACTTAATCTCTCCATAGATCTATAATAAAGCTAGAAATATTAAGGGAATAAAGATCTGCAAGGTTTTTTGGAATGTGAACACCCAGTAAGTAAACGATCAGGAGGCCCGTTCAGTGGGAACTTGTGCACACCATACTGGCCGAGTTAAGCCTAGAGTAACACACAGTGTCACGGACTTGTCCATATTAATCGTAAGATCAGAGACCTCTCTATAGGATTGAAAATGCACCAAAAGGGGGGATAAACATTGATGTGAGTTGGAAATGTAAAGCAAAAGATGATCGGCAAAAGCCTTAAGTTTTATTGTTATATTATTAAAATGATTATTATTTATTAACAATTGCGATTCCTTTAAAATCCATCCAATTCAATAGAATTCAGATCAGGGGTACAAGGACAAATTAAATAATAATGAAGAAAGTGGATAACCCTTAAGCGTGCCCCGAAAACGTCTCAACCTCACCTCCCGCAGTCCATTAAACAGGAAAAAGGTAATAGGTGAATTATAAAAATATTGATTTGAATGATGAAGAAAGGGTTAAATCTTCTCTGCTGCAACAACCCAAATAAATTGCGGTCAGGTGACCATGTTGAAACACCTTACTGGCATGGAGGCTAAGTAGCAAGTTCTTCGACTTTGCAGCGCAGAAGACACCACAGTAGCTGCAACTGCAGCTTGAATGCCCCGCAATGAATGACGGCTCTTAACGAACCCTAGCTGAGGACCTGCGAGCAGAGCAGGCAACATTTACTACAACCTGACTAAAACATGAGTAGCCATAATTTTGACCATGATTTTAAAGTCAATATTTAGTAAAGTAATGGGTCTGTAAGAGAAAACCAATTGTGGATCCTTATTCGGTTTATGTAGAAGGATGATATGGGCCATATCGAAGGTTGGGTAATATGGTGGGACTCGATGACTACTCTGATATAATTCTAAAAGGGTAGGGAGAATTTCATGATCCAGCATTTTAAAATATACTGCTAAATAGCCATCTGGGTCAGGTGATTTTTAAGTGTAAAGACTTTTAATTACAGCTGAAACTTACTCCAAAGTAATGGAACGTTCGGGAGTGTCTTGTTGGTCCTGTGTAAGGTGAGGCAAATTAGCTTCGTCAAGAACAACCTCTAAAGCATTAGGATTAACTGATGGAGCTTGGTATAAAGATAAATAGTATTCCTGAATTTTTTTAATGAAATTTAGATATCCTCTGATTTTGTATATAGGCTGGCTGAATTGGGATCTTTAATAGAAGTGATATGACTATGGCACTTTCAAGTTTTGACGTATTAGCCAGAATGCATCCCGGTTTATTCCCCCTCTTATAATAATTATTTTTAGTATAGTCTAGGCTATGTTGGGCTTTTTGATGTTAAGAAGGATTCAAGTAAAGAGCTTGCCTGGTGATATTCAGTAAGGGTAGCATCCAAAGGATGTGACATATAAGAATGGAATGAAGTGGAAACCTCCTGTCGCAGCACCCTATGGGCCTGATTCAATTGCCGGCAAAATTTTCAAAAAGATTGCGTCGGTAAAAATATAACGCCTTTGCCGGCAATTGAACGGAAAAAATTCGCCAATTCAATAATTTTTTTACTGCTGCGCTAAAACAGCAGGCAGCAATAAAAAAATAACCAGAGAAAAAAAAAATCCTTCACTGAACGCCGCAAATAACCTCCTGCTAGCAGGAGGTGCCCGGCGCTACTGAGAGGCTATTACCCAGTGTCTGAAATCACGTTCTCACGATACTTCAGACACTGGGTAATAGCCTCTCAGCTAGCAGGAAGTGATTTGCGGCGTTCAGTGAAGGATTTTTTTTACCTATACAGCTGCTCATCGGTCCCTGGATGGCAGGGCATACTTCCCCATGCCCTGTCATCCATGGGCATGCTGATGCTTGTAGTTCTACAAGCATCAGCATGCCCTGTTGGGGCACAACATAGTGCAGCGTTAAAAATCCGCACCTCTCATAGGTGCGGATTTTTATCGTTAAAAAACCAGCGTATTTTTTATGGAAAAAAATAATTGAATAAGAAAAAAAAATATCGCCGTAAATTATAAAAAAAATGTGTTAAAAATACGCCGGCGAATGATTTTTCCCTAATTGAATCGGGCCCTATGCCTTTGTTGCCTCCTGCTTTTTACCCGCAACATAATTAATATGTCCACGAAGAACTGCTTTAGATGTCTCCCAAAATAAGACTATGGTTATATTCAAACAAACAAAAAACAACCAATTTGGGCGCTGGAAATGCAAAACCAATGTAGGTATATACTACTTAAAGTTACTGCTGCTGGTCAAGGGGTTTGTGAGACCCCTTAATAGAGATTATAAAAAAGAAAAACAGAAAAGAGTGTGACCAGCACTGTAAAAAGTAGGGTAAATAGTAGATTTATTTAAATGTTATTTAGTCTAGTCAAATCAATAATAGATCTGATATTTAGTCTGACTAAATCAATATTAGATCACATTCATATAAACCAATAATAAAATCGCCTTCCAGAGCAATTCATAAGAAAAAATAAAAATTTTTTAAACAAATTGATCTGCTACCAGTAAATAAAACGTTTAAAAATAAAAAATAAAACAAATTGTTGACACAACTGCTAGCAACAATTGTATCTAAATATTGCACTGCACAGTAGTTACTCAATTGTATTAATAGTGAACACACAAGGATGACTTAGATTACTCTTGTTGCTCTGAGGTTGATCAGGCCTCAGATTTAAAGGTAAAAAAGAAAAAATTGTGGTCTCCAAGATATATAATACATTGTCCTTTGTACTCCGTGAATACACAAGAGTAATTGATACCTCAGCTTAATCAAATAGCTATAGGTGGTAGATTCAACACGGACAGTAAAAATGTTAGTTCTCACCCAACTAGGCGGGCTGGTGTATCTCTCCAGACTAGCTGGTGCTGTGTGATATAGAGGAATGTATCCCCGTCAATTCCTGTCCACGTGGATAAAGCTGGTGAGTACTCATGTGGTAGATCACTGTTAATAATTGAGTTCCAGGTCCCACCGCATCGGTAAAGAGGCTATGATCGGTGGTACTGATACAGAGGGTGCAGGGAATTTCATCAGAGGAAAAAGCAATAAACTTGCTTTTAACTCTGATGAAATTCCCTTTGCGAACGAAACGCATAAGTACAGCAGCGAGAATCCGGTACCATCTACTGCACCCTCTGTATCAGTACCACCGATCGTAGCCTCTTTACCGTTGTGGTGGGACCTGGAACACAATTACTAACAGGGTTCTACCACGTGAGTACTCACCATGTTTATCCAAGTGGAAAGGAATTGACGGGGATACATTCCTCTATACCACATAGCACCAGCTAGTCTGGAGAGATACACCAGCCCGCCTAATAGCAGCAGCATCTTGAGACTCCCGGATTTAGTGGCATTAACACCCGCCTGACGGGGATGGCTCGGGTACAGGATACCACCATTGCTAGATCTCATAGTGATACCGGCAGGTTGGGTGAGAACTAACATCTTTACTGTCTGTGTTGAATCTACCACCTATAGTTATTTGATTAAGCTGAGGGATCAATTCCTCTTGTTGTCAGCCAGCACCAACAGTGTCGCGTGCTGACCGCTGGTCTCAGGCTCCTTCCTCCTATACTCACCCCTGCAGCGCCTCCCTCCTTGCCATCAGTCTCTTCTCCGGTCCTGGCGTCCGTCCCTCTCCTGGTGCGCGGTCTCTGGCTCTCCACGGTCTTCTGGCGCTGTGCGTCTGACATTGCCAAGGTAACGCAGATGCTCTTTCTCTTTTCCTGTCGGCTCCACTCTGCAGGCGTCCTGGTTGCCACAGGAACACCAGTACCTTCTGTTGGCGCGCTCTCTGCATTTTCTCATTGGCCAGCTCTCATTTAAATAGCCTCAAGCACCTGCAGCAGGTGCTGGTTATAGATTCTCTATAGCGTTTCTGTGCCAGTTTGTGCTATTTATCTTTGCCTTGTGCTTTGATTCATTATTGTTCTTGAGTGCCCTGACTTATTCCTGCCTAGTTCCTTGCCATATTCCTTTTGTCTCCTTTTCCCTCACTCTCTCTCCTTAGTGTTTTCTTCCAAGTTTGTGTTTTCCTGTTTATCCCTGACTGTCTACTTCTGTTAACCCCACCGGGGGTTTCCGCTGGTTGAGTCTGTGAGTGACAGTCCTAGTTTGTCTCGTACACCCTGTCTGTCCCGTCATTCCCCTCTTGTCCACTAGTCCGTTCTGTGTTTTTTGTATTGTAAGTCCCGGGGGGGGTTCCTTCTGACCGGCCTATTACCCACTACTATATTCCTTCTGTCTTATCTGAACTTTCTCACTTGTTCTTCCTATTCCTCTCCCGGGTTTTCTCTAAAGGTGCGTGGCCTGACGAGTCATTAGGGGTTCTGGCGAAAACTCAGACATCAGTGTTTACAAACCGGTGAGTTTACCCGCTCTTACTTTTCTTTCTCTCTGGTCACCCCGGTTCCCTGTCGGGGTAAACCCGGGGTACCATAACACTTGTGTATTCACGGAGTACAAAGGACACTCTATTATATATCTTGGAGACCACAATTTTTCTTTTTAACCTTTAAATCTGAGGCCTGATCAACCTCAGAGCAACAAGAGTAATCTAAGTCATCCTTGTGTGTTCACTATTGATACAATTGAGTAACTACTGTGCAGTGCAATATTTAGATACAATTGTTGCTAGAAGTTGTGTCAACAATTTGTTTTATTTTTTTATTTTTAACTGTTTTATTTACTGGTACCAGATTAATTTGTTTAAATAAATTGTATTTTTTCTTATGAATTGCTCTGGAAGGCGATTTTATTATTGGTTTATATGAATGTGATCTAATATTGATTTAGTCAGACTAAATATCAGATCTATTATTGATTTGACTAGACTAAATAACATTTAAATAATCTACTATTTGCCCTACTTTTTACAGCGTTGGTCACACTCTTCTCTGTTTTTATGGTTATATTCAATATTGGTATCTTGACAATCCATTCATTTCCCTACCATATACCGCTTAAAATCTTCCGACTGATAAAGATGGGAGGGAAAATGCCTGAAATGCATGCTTGAACTAGGTTGAAGATGGTTGACCATCAGAGAAAATGGAGTGTGGTTGGTGATAACTAAATCCCCAATTGTAGCCTTATGTATCCATGGAGTGTGACACTTTCAACGCCATTAATGTTCAGATTGTATGTGATGCCTCCCTCTTTGGTTAAGTTTTGAGATATTGGCTGATGCTGATGACAGCAATGAGACAGAGGAGAATTTTGAGGTGTATATCAGCTCCACTTCTAAAGGATCCAGAACATTCCATGATTATGCATGTGAGACATACTTTTAAGGTAAATTAAAGTTTTATATAGTAATTCTGCTATATTGCCTTTGCATAAAAATTACTTTTATATGATTTAAGTTGTTTTATATAATAATAATAATAA
>WWET01005056.1:51888-63930 GCA_011038615.1 Limnodynastes dumerilii
ATAATAATAATAATAATAATAATAATAATAATAATAATAATAATAATTTCCTAGGGTTGGTTGGGTTACTTTAAATTTAATTTAATTTTTTTATGATAAAAGACAAATATTAACAAAAATTATGTAAAACATGGTTAAAATATTATGTGAAGGACATATAATAAGAAGCAATATAAATATGTAACAACAAAGGTTTATTGATCATTTAAACATTATTTTTTTGCTTGCATTATAGGTTATATAATAATTAAATAATAGAAAACACTGTGTTTTGCTCATAACACACGAAATTTTAAAATGCTTATACATTTGTGTAAGCAAAAATATTGTAACATTATTTTCTCTTTGGAACCTTGGGGTAGATCCAGAACTCTGCTTGCAATCCATTTACTAGCGTAACATATTTACGCGTGCTTACCTTCTACCCCCCCCCAGGCACACCCCTTAAATGTACGTACTTTGACCGATTTCCGCTTTTCAAACCCTACCTTAACTTTTGGCCACGTAATCGCTATTGTCCACACACGTACAGATAGGAAACACGGACTTACGCAGCTAAGCACGCCCATACTATACAATTTAAATGAAAACTCCCACCTACATTGCGTAATGTAGACGTACTTTTGTCTCGAATTTACGCAACTAATACGTGAATGGCCAATACGCTTAGAGTTACGTTACGTAGCGTATCATCTGTTGTGCGCATGCGCAGTACAAACAAAATCGCGATTTTACGTGTCTGCCAGGCGTAAATTCACACAGAAGCGTTGTTCTGGATCTGGCCCCTTATTTTTAACTTTTGTTGGAGGGCTTCCAGATTTTTTTAACCTTTGAATAGTATTATCTTTTGTTTGGGCCCTAGAGGTGGATGGATGCAACCTGCTTGAGAATGCTTATGACCATGTGGTGGGAGTTTGTGAGCTTGAGGTGGTATTCTGCTCTGCATCTGCTGCTGTAGACCTCTGCATGCGCTTTATTGCTTCATTCACAAACTTACAGATACTTTCACTCATGAATAATAGCTCGTTTTCCACAATATTATGATGTTGGCACAATTCCTCCTTATTTTTTTCCAACATCATAACCTGATTTTCAAATGTATTTTGGTTGCTCTCCATTCTTTGATGTAGCGGTCCCATCTCATCAATGATATTTTTAGCTGTTGTAGCAGTGGTTGTGTTTTGTGGTGTTTCTGCCGGGGCATCCTCATATGCAAAGTCTACAAAATCTGTTGGCTTTGGAAGTTTATCAACCTGTTGGCTTGTATAGTCGATTACTGTCTGTTATGTTTAAATAGAGAAGACACAAAATGAATTAAATTTCTTAGAACAGATCTATCTATCTACAAGTGGTGGGAATGCACAAACAAAATAATGAATATAGTATGCAAGAGTGCAGGACAAATATGAGAAAATACACTTAAAAGTTCATCCTTACAATATTAAAAAGTATGTTATGTTATGACATTAAAGATCCCTTTGTTTTCTTTTACAACGCTATTCTTATATGGTCCATTTATTTCTAAATGTGCCTATTGTATACACACACACACACACACACACACACACACACACACACACGTGAAACAGTAAAAAAGAAGGTAAAAGCACTTACCTCATTCCCAGTTCTCAGGCTCCCTTTTTGTCTTCAGTCATTAGAGGAGAATGTAAAGACTGTTGCAAGGGGGAGGGAAATCTTTGCTGGGCTGCCAGAACTGTGATGGATGGAAAGGGAAGGAGGAGAATCACTGCTGGGCTGTCAGCTCTGTGAGGAAAGGAGTAAGGAAAGCAGGGGGCAGTCTGAACTTCACTGAACAGTCAGCACCTTGAGTTAGTGCAAGACTGTCCGGCCGGCAATACAGATGTGAGGGGGAGGGGGCAGCCGGCGCTGAACTGTAAAGTTTCTTCTGCGCTGTGCACCTGCCTGTGACACACAGTCACAGGCAGGGGCACAGCAATTGTTCCATACTCTCAGCGTTTTTTTATGTTTATATTTCTTTTTATTACATGCAACTGGCTCTGACAGCTAAAAGTGAACCCTCTTGCCCTCTCCCTTGCGACGATTATAAAATATTTTACAGTGTACAATAGTGTTGAGGAAAACAGAGGAAAACAATGGATTATCATCACTGAACTTAAAAACCACTTTCAACACCTACCTTAACAATTGTGACACTGCACAAGAAAGAATGGATGCTCATGATTGCTTCCTTCTGGATTGCCTGTACTACATTGCCATCAGCTTAAACTCTGCTTGAACCTTTAGGGGCTACTTTTATTCACAAAACTTTGGACAGCATAATTCCTATGCACATACATTTGTGTATTTACAACCATGATTTATAATTATGTCTGCTTTTTATTCCTTGCTAGCTACAATTTCTTGCTCTACAGCTACATAAGCTTAGTCCCCAAACATTTACTTAATTAAATACACTTCGATTACATACACTTGCTAACCAAAAAATCACAACCTATTGTTTGCACTATCCTTACACAGCATTTCTGTTCATATTGCTACATCATTTACTCCCCCACACTCACATTCTTCAATCTTCATTTCCTCAACTCTCATCTACTGTCCATTACTTAACACACATGAACTCTTTTCCTACATTCAATGTCTGTCTCCAATTTCTACAAAAAGTCATCAAAATCTCACCACTTGTAGATCACGCAATCTTCTTCTATATCTTTCTTTGCTTCTCTTGCTAGCTGGTGACATCTCTCCAAATCCAGGGCCTTCACACCTTTCACATACAAATCAATCATATTTGTCACGAACTGCGAGGATTGGTGGGACCTATCCCAGGTTCCCAGGTAAGCAACAGACGAGCAGGAGTGAAAGTAAGCTTGTTTAATGAAAGATGGTTGAATGAACAGATATGTGCAAAAATAAAACAGTCTCAAGATCGGACTATGCCAACTGGGCATATATGAAAGAACAGTCTTGGAAATCAGACTATGCCGGTTGGGCACAAATGAAAAGAACAGTTCGGTAAATAGATTATGCTGGTTGGGCACACATGGCAAAGGGCAGATTTAGGAATCAGACCTTGAGTGCAGAAGGCTTGAACGGACAGGAGTGCAGATGACTTGACCGGACTGGAGTGCAGATGACTTCACCGGACTGGAGCTGTAGACTCAGACTGAGGATTCAGACTGAGGACAGACTTTGACTGAGGACTTGAGTAGGGACTCAGACTATGGACTTGACCTTGACTGAGGACTTGAGTAGGGACTCAGACTGTGGACTTGACCTTGACTGAAGACTTGAGTAGGGACTCAGACTCAGACTGTGGACTTGACTTTGACTGAGGACTTGAGTAGGGAATCAGACTCAAACTGTGGACTTGACTTAACTGAGGACTTGAGTAGGGACTCAGACTGCACTTGACTGTGGATTGCAAGCTGTATTCAGACTGAGGATTGCAAGCTGTATTCAGACTGTGGATTGCAAGCTGAGGTCAGACTGTGGATTGCAAGCTGTGCTCAGACTGTGGATTGCAAGCTGTATTCAGACTGTGGATTGCAAGCTGAGGTCAGACTGTGGATTGCAAGCTGTGCTCAGACTGTGGATTGCAAGCTGTGCTCAGACTGTGGATTGCAAGCTACATAGAAACATAGAAACTGTCACGTTCAAAGGAAGTTTGGGATCGGTTCCGGGTTCCAAGGATTGAGACAACTGAGATGGTGTGAAGTGGAAGTGAGTCGGTTTAATTGGAGATGAGCGCATACAGACAATAATGTGAAATAATGGTAAAGAGTCCTTATAGAAGGGATCACAGAGGAGCCAATGGGTAGAATGGGTACTGGTGATGAAACAGTTCGTGGGTAGCGGCTTGTAGTAATAAGAGTGGTGAGGGAGCAATGGATGAGTCCGAGTGGGATTGAACGGAGTCCGGGTTTGGATGACTGTAAGGTGGGGGTCAGCAGGACTAGAGTCAGCGGGACCGGAGGCAGCAGGACTGAAGTCAGCAGGGTTGAACCAACTGGACCACAGGACTGGACCTCAGGACTGGACCGCAGGACTGAACAGCTGGACTGGACCTCTGGACTGGACCGCTGGACTGGACCACTGGACTGGACCACAGGACTGGACCACAGGACTGAGCAAGACTGGATACCGCAATAGCAAGATCAGGAGTACCAGGCACCAAGGAGACCTAGTTGTTCTGGCAATGAAGACAGGGCTTGCAGCGTTTAAATAGTGCGCCCTGCGCACTGATTGTCTGACGGACCGGGGAGCAAGAATCCTATTGGTGGGCGGTCTGAGCACAGCTTGCAATCCACAGTCTGACCTCAGCTTGCAATCCACAGTCTGAATACAGCTTGCAATCCTCAGTCTGAATACAGCTTGCAATCCACAGTCAAGTGCAGTCTGAGTCCCTACTCAAGTCCTCAGTTAAGTCAAGTCCACAGTTTGAGTCTGATTCCCTACTCAAGTCCTCAGTCAAAGTCAAGTCCACAGTCTGAGTCTGAGTCCCTACTCAAGTCTTCAGTCAAGGTCAAGTCCAAGATGGCGGCGCACATGGACTGGAGCACCGCCGCGCTTCCCGCCAGGAGCCACGAGGAGGACGCCGAAGACATGGTGAGTAGTGGAGTCTGTCACTGTAATAGTGGCAGGCTCCGTGAGCTTGAAGCAGCAGCCTGGCGAGGACCGGCGGTCACCTGAAGACAGCAGAGCGGGTAAGTGCGTTGTCTGCCGCAATATGTGATAGTACCCCCCCTTTTACAGGTGGCCTCCGGACGCCCAATTAGGGTCTTGGATTTGACAAGGAATTTTTTCATCAATTGGGGTGCATTGACATCAGCAGCATAGACCCCCAATTGGGGTGCATTGACGTCAGCAGCATGGACCCAGGACCAAACCCTTTCCAATCCACTAGAAATTCTTTATGTCCATGCCGAATCCTAGAATCCACAATTTCCTGGATCTCAAATTTTTCTCCCTGTGAGCCTGAGATCTTGAGTGGTTTCTTGATGGACGAGGAGAATCTGTTGAAGATCAAAGCTTTAAGTAAGCAAATATGGAAGAAGTTTGGAACCTTGAGATTGGAAGGCAACTCCAGTTGATAGGCCATGGGATTAATGACCTTGCTAATTTTAAATGGTCCGATGAATCTTGGAGCAAATTTCATGGATGGAACTTTTAATCGTAGATTCTTGGATGACAGCCATACTCGATCCCCGGGTTGGAGGGAAGGTATGGCTCTTCTCTTGCGGTCCGCATGGAGTTTGTATCTCCTGGATGTTTTTAACAAGGCTGATCTTACTTTTTTCCAGATTTGTGCAAATTGTTTTAATGAAAGGACTGAGGCAGGTACTGTTTCAGCGGGGAGTAACGAGAATGGTGGTATTCTGGGTTGACATCCGTTAACAACTTTGAATGGTGTTTCACCCACGGATTCGTGATAGTGATAATTGTGAGAAAATTCTGCCCATGGCAGAAGATCCACCCAAATATCTTGTGAGGATGAAACATAGAGCCGGATAAATGTTTCCAAGTCTTGATTGACTCGTTCCATCTGACCATTGGTCTGGGGGTGATATGCTGTTGAGAATTTCAGGTCAACCTGGAGACTTTTACAGAGGGCTCACCAAAACCGGGCGGTGAACTGTACTTCCCTGTCTGACACAATTTCTTTCGGACAGCCGTGGAGACGAAAGATTTCGGAGATGAAGAGCTGTGCCAAGGTTGGTGCAGAGGGTAGTCCTTTGAGCGGGACAAAATGGGCCATTTTGGAGAATCGATCCATGATGACCCAAATGGTGTTAAACTGTCCGCAAGCCGGTAAATCTGTGATAAAGTCCATTGACACATGCGTCCATGGAGACTTGGGTACAGGAAGAGGTTGCAATGGTGGTTTTCGAGGAGATTTATGCTGTGCACAGTGGGAGCATGCGTTAATGAACGCCTTCACGTCCTCTCGCAGAGTTGGCCACCAGTAGCGCTGTGAGATATAGGTGAGAGTCTTGGCCGGCATGACCAGCGAATCGGGAGGATTGAGCCCAAGATAAGAGTTTTTTCCTGAGTTTAGGAGCCACGAAAGTTTTCCCTGTTGGGATGATTTAGGTATTTGAAAGCATGATGGGATCTAGAATGAGACGATCCTCGTCTGTGTCATCTGAACTGAATTGTCTGGATAGTGTATCTGCTTTGACGTTTTTAGTGCCAGGACGGAAGCGGAGTTGCAGATTAAATCGAGAGAAGAACAGAGACCAGCGGGTTTGAGGGTTCACGCATTGAGCAGTTTTGAAGTGCAGCAGATTCTTGTGATCCGTAAAAACGATGATAGGGTGAATTGCTCCTTCTAGGAGGTATCTCCATTCTTGAAGGGCTAGTTTCACAGCAAGCAGTTCTTTTTCACCGATGGTGTAATTTTTTTCTGTTGGAAGAAAATTTTTTGAAAAGAAACCACAAGGATCAGTCTGACCTTCAGAAAATTTTTGAGACAATACGGCTCCGACTCCTTCAGATGATGCATCAACTTCAAGAATGAATGGAGGACTGGTGTCCGGTTTTCTGAGAATCGGGGCTGAGATGAATGCTTCCTTTAGGCGATGGAATGCTTGAGTGCTGGAGATGGGCCATTTTGCAGGATTGGATCCTTTACTGGTCAAGGAGGTGATGGGTGAAATGATTGTAGAATAGTGCTGGATGAAGCGACGGTATAAATTGGCAAATCCAATAAATCTTTGGGTACTTTTAAGAGTGGTAGGTTGCGGCCAGTCCAGAATTGCCTGGACCATAGCTGGATCCATTTGGATATGAGTCCCTGAAACGATAAAGCCAAGAAAGGGAATGCTATTGGTTTCAAAGATGCATTTTTCTAGCTTGCAGTAAAGCTGATTTTCTCGCAGATGAAACAGAACCTCCTTGACGGTCTGACGATGAGTAGCCATATCTTTGGAAAATATTAGTATATCATCAAGATACACTACCACTGATGTGTTCAACAAATCTCTGAAGATCTCATTCACAAATCCTTGGAAAACTGCGGGGGCATTGCTGAGACCGAAGGGCATTACCAGATACTTGTAATGCCCATCACAAGTGTTAAATGCTGTCTTCCATTTGTCCCCGCTTCGAATGCGAATCAGATTGTACGCCCCCCTGAGGTCTAATTTTGTGAAAACTGTGGATCCTTTAATCCGATCGAACATCTCTGGAATCAAAAGTTTTTAATAGTGATGGCGTTCAACCCCCGGTAATCAATGCACGGACGGAGACCCCCGTCTTTCTTTTTCACAAAAAAAACCCGGCTCCAGCAGGAGAGGAGGAAGGACAGATGAAGCCCCGGGCTAGATTTTCTCGAATGTATTCGGCCATGGCTTGAGTTTCTGGTAATGACAAGTGGTATGTTCTTCCTCGAGGAGGTGACGTTCCGGGCATTAGATCAATGGGACAATCCCAAGGGCGATGTGGTGGAAGGATCTCTGCTGACTATTTGCTGAAGACATCAGTAAATTCATGGTAATGTTTTGGCAGTCCAGACGGTGACGTGGTCTTGACTAAACAAAGAGGTTTTACTGAGGACAGACCGTGTTTAAAGCAATATCCGCTCCAGCTGACGATCTCTGATCAGCACCAATCTACATGCGGATTGTTCTGTTGATGTTACGATTGGCCACTGGGGATTGCACCCACAGTGGGGAACCGCAGCGTGGTGTGCTGACTGGAACCCAGGTACTCTCCGGAACCCTCACATACAGTACACACAAGACCAGATATAAAGTAAGGCAAACAGGTTTATTGGTCAAGTACTGAATTCTCTCAATAGTAAGCAGCATATAAATATTACAAACTGCAATATCTGAACTTCCAAATAGGTGAGCACAGAGGTAAGTAATACACCCAGGGAAATACAACAGATATACTACGAATACTGAGATTAGTGCAATGTGCACTACAGGTCCCAGCAATACAGAGAAAAGTACAGATGGTAAGTACTGAGTGGAAGCAAGATGGAAAACTACCAAACACACTGCAAGATGTTATAACAGCGGAGCAATGCTCTAACGATACACACAGCTAACACACTGGAGAATAATAACACAGTGGCATACAAGGCTGATGACTAAATACACTGCTAGATGGTACTCGCAGGCTGGATACACACACAGCAAACACACACTGGAGAAGAACTACACAGTGGAGGATAAGGCTGGCGGCTGAGTAACTGCAGATGACAACAGCAGAACCCTAACCAACGTGGCAAGGCTGGAACACGAACTCACTGCAAGACAGGAGACGCTAACACACGTGGCCAGGTAAACAAACACACTACCGCAAGATGGCACAAGCAGGTACTGTGAAAACCAACATGGCAATAACACACGATCACTCACTGCAGATGACACAAGCAGGAGGCAATAAGCAACTGTGGTAGATGACACACACACGCCTGAACAGTCGGGGCAATGCAGGATGGTATGCACGCAACACTCAAACCAGCAAGTGGAATGGAGACCGGACCTGTCCAGGACAGAGGCCGATGGCGAGAGCAGCAAGCCACTCACGCTGCGCACCTTACCACACAGAGGGTACAACAGACAACGAAGAGAGGTATAACCAGGCAAGGGGTAACACTGGGAAACAGGGTAACAGGGTAGCAAGAGCAAAAAGCACTTATCAGGCACACGATGTCAGCGAGCATAAAGCAAGGACCAGACGCTATAACCGACGGTGTGCAGATCCCAGCAGCAGCTATTTAAAGAACCCTCCTCCAATCAGTGAGGAGGGCCTGACACACCTCCAGAGCTAATAGCTGCAGCTGGGAATGTGCAGCTAGCTGCACAGCTAGCAATGGCAGATACATAGCAGTAAAATAGGCAGGCATAAAATGAATAGAACAGTAAAATAACAGAACAGAAATACAGACATGTTAACGGAGTGTAACAGTTGAAGCCATGGTAAACCAGTAATAACTGGAAAGGTAGTCTTGGCTAGTACAAGGAACTGGATGGTTTCTCTGTGAAGAATCCCTGTCTGAAGTTGAAGTTGACAGGTCTGATGAGTGATGACAGGAATCCGACTGCCATCTATGGCCGTGAGATAGGTAGGTACTGCAAGTAAGTTTCCACTGTGGTTTGAGAAATAAAATTTAACTCTGAAAGTCTCTAGAAAACTATCCAGATTGGACAGTATGGGGTCATTCTTTTCTAGAAGAGGGGAGACCCAATCCAGGGCTTGTCCACTCAATAGGGAAATAATGTATGCCACCTTGATACTATCAGAGGAAAAGTTCTCAGGCTGGAACTTGAATTGTAACAGGCATAAATTCAAAAAACCTCGACAAAGTTTGGGTGACCCATCATACTTAGTGGGAGTAGACAGAGGTATGTGTGGTGTCCCGGTGGAAACTCCAGGTGAAGAAGCTGGGCTTTGGTGCATCACCGTATGTTGGAAGGCTCCCACTTGGTTAGCTAATTCGTGGAGGCATGACACCACTTGACCCATGGTTACTTCTTGTCTTTCATTTCTTGCGGCCATATCAGTAACTATTCCTTGGGGGTTTGCCCCGGTAGGATCCATCGGGCCAGAACAACCTGTCCCACCAGGAGCCATGAGGAGGACGCCGAAGCCAGAAGACATGGTGAGTAGTGGAGTCTGTCACTGTAATAGTGGCAGGCTCCGTGAGCTTGCAGCAGCAGCCTGACGAGGACCGGCGGTTACCTGAAGACGGCAGAGCGGGTAAGTGCGGAAATATGTGACAGAAACATAGAAAGTGACGGCAGATAAGAGCCACATGGCCCATCTAGTCTGCCCATTTGTTTATTCAAAACTATACTGACCCTAGACCCTATTTACACTCAATTTGGTTTACAATTTAGGATACCCTTATATTTATCCCAAGCATGTTTAAATTATTCTACTGTATTGGCCTCAACCACCTCAGATGGGAGGCTATTCCACTTATCTATCACCCTTTCAGTGAAGTAATTTTTCCGCACATTTACTTTGAATCTACCACCCTCCTGGGAATGAGGTAAGTGCTTTTACCTTCTTTTTTACTGTTTCACGTGTGTGTGTGTGTGTGTGTGTATGTGTATACAATAAGCACATTTAGAAATACCACCCAGCTATGCTCAGACTGTGGATTGCAAGCTGTGCTCAGACTGTGGATTGCAGGAAGGAACCAGGCTCCAGAGTGACTAATAAGTTCTTGCTTGCAGGATTGCAGGAGCCAAGATGTAGGTACTGCTGGGATCAGTAGTGCAATGATGCAAGGAAGACAGTTCAGGAACCTAGAATGACCACGTTGTTCCTAGAAGACCAAGTTGATCTGGGCACAGCATGGACTGTGCACAGAGTTTAAATAGCCCGCCCAGTGCACAGATTGGCTGGAGGAATCATGTGTGTGCAGAGGAGCAACTGAATGGTTACTAGGAATCACCTGAGAGGAGGCAAGATGGCGACACCCACGCACCAGATATCCCAGACAAAGACAAACATGCTTTAATGGAGACCTCTGCAGGAACCCCCGGAGGGCTGGAAAATGGCACATAGTGGGGAAGCCGCTGCCAGATGGCCTGTGACAGGGTAATAGGAAAAATAGCCAGTGAGCTGGGTAATATGTAAACTACCAATTAAATATTCCTCACCTACTGTGATTAATGGCTACCAACTCGGCAGATGGGGTCTGCTAGCCCCAACAAGAAACCAAAATAGAAAAAAATGATATAGTTGCTGAATGAGCAAGAACCACAGAGGAGAGGAACAAACTGGATGACTTGAAAATTTAGAGTGCCAGGTGGCAATTTATTATAAAACAGTTGTGATAAAATTAACATAAAAACAACGTATTGCACATATATGACCACATATTAATGATTGAGCATAACATGAGAATTTACAGCCGCTATAATTGGAAAGAGTACCAGTTGCAATATTGAACTCTGGATATCTGGTCAATTGCGTCCAGAGGAATGTAGGCTAAACTTTAAAGATATAATAGTGCATACGGGAGATTGATAGAGCAACAACAAGCAGTTAAAAACACTGCAGACAATCTCTCTTTATACGAAAAACGGTGGTAACCTTCAATTAAATGCCATGTGGCCAGTGTCCCGAATAGCTGTAGTCCAAACAGTAAGGCAGATTGTATTCCACTCGTTAGGTATGGATGATAGAGAGAAGGAGTCTGTTAGTGGAGATGTCAGCAGCGAGCAACCAAATTGTGAGTCGCTCCGTGCCGCCGAATGTGTGATGTAAAGAAGTAGCATGCACGCTTGTTCCTTACTTTGAGATGCCTACTCCGGATAGTAATGGTAATGAGGTGATGGGTGCCTTGTACCGCACGGCCTCACGGGCGCCCGATTCTCCGTTTCCCGGTGGATGCAGGCTATATCAATTGAATTTAGAGCCAGCGGTTTTCTTGTGCAACATAAGGTATGGTCTTTGGGCTGTAAAGATCATGAATTAAAACACCTTGATGCGTTTCATCTCCTGACTGGAGATTTCTTCAGAAGGAAAGTAGCACAGCACTGGAGTATCCTCCTTTTTAAAGGACTCCTCCCTCGTTAATTAGAAAACACCTGAGGTATTTTAACCTCTTGGAAGGAGATCAACATCAGATATGGGATTTGCTGGGCTAACGTTCAGAAAACATATGTCTATATACGTGCAGAGAAAGCGTTATCAAAAGAAAAGCTATTTAAACATGTTACAAGTCATCTGGTATTAATTATTACTTTTAAGTTATACATTCAAATATTTAGATATTTAAATATTTAGGTATCCAGATATTTAAATAATGCTAACGACAATGATCAGAGAAAATAATAGTAAATACGTAGCTATCAAGAATAATAAAGTAACATTGTGTATTAGCATGTATGCAATCGGGCTTGGCAGAAAACAATCTATTAAGATACATTTAAATCGCATTTGACTATGCATGGGGACAGGTAATAATAAGATTTAATATTTAATAGAAGAATCTTATGACATCCTAACACTCTATGTACAGATCCACATCCTTGTATGTGCTTGCATTTATATGCAAACATATGCAGATTTATACAGAACAGAAAAGGG
>WWET01005056.1:73850-106071 GCA_011038615.1 Limnodynastes dumerilii
TCTATATCTTTCTTTGCTTCTCTTGCTAGCTGGTGACATCTCTCCAAATCCAGGGCCTCCACACCTTTCACATACAAATCAATCATATTCAGGACACTTTAGAAACCCAGAGAACCTTAAACACATCACCTGTCATAAAATGTGCCCTATGGAATGCACGCTCTGTCTGTAACAAACTAACCTCTATTCATGACCTCTTCCTCTCTAACAATATCAACCTTCTTGCAATCACAGAAACATGGCTCAGTGACTCTGACACCTCTTCACCTGCTGCACTCTTATATGGTGGTCTCTATTTTACTCATAGCTCCAGGACTGGAGATAGGCGAGGAGGTGGGGTTGGGCTTCTTCTCTCCCCAAATTGTACATTCACAGTTTTACCCAATGTCCCCTCACTTACCTTCACATCCTTTGAAGTACATGCCACTCGCATTTTCAACCCCTTTTCTTTGCGTGTGGCTGTGATCTATCGCCCACCCAATACATCCTGCCAACAATTGATACAACATTTCTCTGCGTGTCTCCCTCACTTATTATCCTCTGGCATACCTACCATTATCCTGGGTGATTTCAATATCCCCATTACCAGCCCATTATCTCCTGATGCCACTAAGTTTTTATCTCTAACCACATCTCTTGGCCTCTCCCAATGGAGTGATTCACCAACTCATAAGGATGGCAACTGCATTGATCTGGTGTTCTCTAAACTATGCTCAGTCTCTGATCTTACTAATGCCCCTTATCCTCTGTCAGACCATCACCTTATCGCCTGTAAACTGTCCCCCACTAGTTCTACCTCTTTTCTGTCTAACTCTATTAAACCTTCACTTACCCACAGAAATATTAATGTTATTAATATCAACCAACTTTCTCAATCGGTCCAACAACTACTGTCTCCAATTCATAACTTCCACTCTCCTGATTTGGCAGTATCCCACCTTAACCAAACCCTAGCAGCTGCGCTTGATCAAGTCGCTCCTGCTACCCCTTTTGCACCACGGCAACATTAGTGTCAGCCATGGCACACTAACGACACACAAAATCTTAAAAGACTTTCCCGCAAAGCAGAACGTCGCTGGCGGATATCCCGTTCTTCCCATGACTTTTTAACTTACACCAACAGTTATCACACTTATTGAAATGCTCTGGACAAAGCCAAACAATCCTACTTTCAAACTCTCATTTCTACTCAGGCCTCTAACCCAAAATGCCTTTTTGCACATTTAACTACCTACTGAGCCCTCCTGTGCAAAATCAACCTACTACCATCAGTGCTCAAGATCTTGTATTGTACTTTAAGGACAAGATTGACAAGATCAGACTGGAGTTGGCGTCCACACTCCTCCTCCTCCTCATCAGCTAACATACTACTCAGCCCCTTTCTTCCACACCCAAGCATCATGTCCTCATTCCAACCCACAAATGAAGAAGAAATATCTGCTCTTTTCTGCTCTTCCCATTCTGCTACCTGTCCTCTTGATCCTGTGCCCTCACAGGTCAGCAGATGTCTATCTTCTGTGGTTATTTCTATCCTATCCACAATATGCAATCTCTCTCTCTCTCTACTGGTATCTTCCCCTCTTTATTTAAGCATGCACTGATTACCCCAGTTCTGAAAAAACAAAACTCTGACCCCAACTCTCCCTCAAATTATTGTCCTATTTCCCAATTTCCTTGCCCTGCAAAGCTTCTTGAAAGACTTGCCTACACTCACCTTTCTAGCTTCCTCTCCTCACACAATCTTCTGGATCCTCTTCAGTCACGCTTTCGCCCCCGGCACTCAACAGAAACTGCACTGACCAAGGTGGTCAATGACTTAATCATTGCAAAATCTAAAGGACACTACTCTCTTCTAATACTACTGGATCTTTCTGCTGCTTTTGATACTGTTGACCAATCGCTGGGTATTCAGGACACAGCTCTTTCCTGATTCACATCCTACTTATCTAATCGCTCTTTCGGTGTTCGCTTGTCTGGATTCACATCCCCTGCTCTTCCTCTATCTGTTGGTGTACCACAAGGCTCAGTGTTGGGTCCTTCGATATTCTCTATTTATACAACTTCACTTGGAGTGCTAATAAAGTCATTTGGATTTCAGTATCATCTCTATGCAGATGATACACAAATCTACCTATCCACCCCTGATCTCTCACATACTGTGTTGGCCCGTGTCACTGATTGCCTCTCTGCCATTTCTTCTTGAATGTCCTCCCATCATCTCAAACTTAATCTATCTGAAACTGAACTAATAATATTTCCACCTGTGAATAAAAGCTACCCACCTAGCCTCTCTATCTCTGTCGACAACACTGAAATAATCCCTACTCCTAAAGCTCGGTGCTTAGGTGTTACCCTTGACTTTGAACTGTCCTTTGTTCCCCACATACAATCTGTCTAAATACTGCTACATAAATCTAAAAAACATTTTCAGAATACGCAAATATCTGACTTAAGACACTGCAAAACTCACATTCATACACTAATCATCTCCCACATTGATTATTGTAAAGCTCTCCTTATTGGAGTCCCACATTATAGAATTACTCCACTACAGTCTATATTACATGCATCAGCTAGACTGATTTTCTTTGCCAAACGCTCTTCAAGAGCTTCTCCACTCTGTCAGTCTCTACATTGGTTACCTATATTGTACAGAATCAAATACAAGATCTTTTTGCTAACCTACAAGGCCATCAACATGGCTGCACCTGCATACATATCCTCACCCATATCAAGATATATTCCAGCTCGTGCTCTCAGATCCTCACATGACATATAGCTCTCCTCCACACTAAACAAATTCTCTGATTCCCGGTTACAGGACTTCTCCCGGGCTGCACCCACTCTTTGGAATAACCTTCCTCCCCCTATTAAGACTATCCTCTACTCTCCAAACTTTCAAACGCTCCCTCAAAACTCACCTCTTCAGACAAGCGTACCAAATTCCACAACCTACTTAACATTTGTCTACACTATTATTTACAGCAACTTTATTATATGACCATCACTTCATGAGTAAACCATACTTGCTCTCTTTAATTCTTTACTAAAATTCCCCTTATTTCTGTTACTAACACTGCTGTGTGACTGGATCACACAGAGCACTGAGCACTTTTACCATGCAAGCTGACTGGTCTGTTGTGTGACTTTATAGCACTTTCCCTTATGTATCAATCCCTACGTCCATCTTCCATAGATGGACGTAATTCAATGAACAATAGCTACTGCGCATGCATAGTAGCTATTGTACGTAATCTGCGTATCGTTTTGATACGTAGATTGCGTATACGCGGTCTAAAAGACCGCATATACGCAATCTACATATCGAAACGATGGAAGACGGACATAGTAGGATCGTAGGATCCGGCCCAATTTGTGTAAGTGAGCTTCTTGCGCACATAACTTGTAAGTTACGTACGTGAGATCGCTTAGTAAGTTACGTATGCCTTAAAACCCTAACGTTGAACGTTTATATGTATATTCACGGAAGAGTACTTCCGAAATCAGGGAGTGATTTACTCTATCACTTTGGATTGTGCGCACTAAAACATGTACTTTATAATTGTATGTAATTGACTACTAACGCACGCATACATAATTGTCTGGATCAGGCCCATAACCAATAAATGTAGAAGTGCAAGTAACAACATGTCTTATAGAGTAAGATTTGCCCATACGTAAGTGTGAAAAGGTGCTCCCCATTTTTAAATATCTACAGGTTGTGCAACTTGTGCATTTGTAGCAACCAGGTTTATTTTTTTGAAAGTTAATACTGGTCTTGTGAGGGTGGTTCTGATGTTGTTCAAGTTCCTCCACCATTTGTAGCTGGGGAGCAGCTTGCGTTTGGAAAAAGCTAGGAGCATGGGGTCAGTAGTAATGATGGGCCACAGAAATCTGGATACTTTTTTTGGAAGAAGCTCAGGTGATTGTAGGCTGTAACCCAGGGGATCTTCCCCTCCATACTTCTATTGGGTGGTTTGGTATTAGGATCCTGTATAATTTAGACAGCCTTGCTTATTGTTTGGTCCAATTCTTGGGCATTGTAGTCTCTATTTATACATCTTCCAATTGAATCTTGGCAGTCACATCATTGCTGTTCAATCTCAGCACTCTCAGGAAGGTAGACCCTAAATGTCATAGGTAAATTCTATATTTTCATCTATGGTGTTAACATGGCTCATCATTTTGTGGAACTGGGGTTCTTGTCCCATCCAGATTAGTAGGATGGCATCTATGTAGCGAGTGTGCAGGTGGATGTTGTCCTTACAAAGCTGGTGTTGAAAGATTATTTTCAACCGTGAACATAAATGTGTTCATGTAAGTAGGGGCTACATTAGAGCCCATAGCTCAACCTTTGGTCAATCTTTATACAATATAGCAGAAGTGCCCGGCATTGCCCGGGTTTAAAACTTAAAGTTAATTTATCAATGAGTTAGATGTCACTCCTCTGTCACTCCCCTGTCACTCCCCCGCTCACTCCCCTGCCACTCCTCTTGTCATTCTTCCTGTCACTCCCTCTGTCACTCCTCTGCTACTCCCCTGTCACCCCCTCCTGTCACTCCCCCTGTCACTCCCATCACTCCTGTCACTCCCCTTTCACTTCCCTGTTACTCCCCTGTCACTCCTGTCATTCAACGCCATTCACAATGATCTCTGTTCTCTTTCTGACCAAACTCTGCTCACAACTGAATTTATTTGTTGAAACCAAACCCTCTTTTCCAAAAGACCCACCCCTTGACAGACCACAAATCGAGAATTCCCTATTCATTCTAGTCAACTAAACTTGGGCTTAAATGTCATCGGGACTGTCACCAATACGCCTAGCAACCCCAAAAACTATGGATTTTACACTAATGTCGGTCATTTCGGACATTTTTTTTTTCACCCCTTCTCACCCCCCATGCTGATGGGGACTGAACTTGGACTTAAACGGCATTGGGAGTGTCACTATACTATCTCAGAAACCCCTATAACTATGGATTCGACACTAATATATGTCACCCCCCACCTACTCCCGCCCCCCCAAGCGCGTTTTGACTGCCATGTGTTTCAGCACTTGCCATTGACATTGTATGGGCTCCCATAGGAAACAATGGGGGGGGGGACTTGTTGGGTGTCTTGCGGGGACATCTCTGGTGCCCACGCGACACAGGAGCTCTGAATTCAGGCAAGCCGAAGGGGTCACCATCTTGCTTTTAACCCCTGCCTCCCCTCCCCCGAAAGCACGTTTTCCCATTGACCTCCATGCGTTTCAGAAAGCCCCATTGACATTGCATCGGCTCCCATAGGAAACAATGGGAGAGAACTTTTCGGCTAGCCAGCGCTCTCTTGGGGATGTATCTGGTACCTGCGCGTCACGTAACCTCCGAACGAGTCGGAGGCACGACTCTAGGTCTCATAGGACAGAATGGCAGTCATAGGACAGAATGGCTCTGATAGGAAACAATGGGAATCAGGCTTTTCGTCTTTCCACCCCCACTCCTAGAGGGTGCTAGGGGTTTCTTACCCCCACATTATTTGTTTCCAGATTGATGTAAAGTCATATGTGTACCAAGTTTGGTGTAAATTGCTCCAGGCATTCCAGAGTTATGCATACACACACACACACACAAACACGTCTATATATATATATATATATAATGCAGTAGCAGGAGTATATGTACTCTATAAAGTGCACAAACTTTTCTTCACAGTCCCTAATGTCAAATACTGCTCTCAGATGTGACCACAGAATTTGGTCAAAGGCCTTTTCTGCATCCAGGCAGATGCAGGGGTCCAGGAGAGGTAGATTTAGAACTGCTTTTACAAGCTATTCTTGCAGTCATCATAGTTCTACCTGTTTTAACTGAGTATCTGCCATGGACAAACTCTATTTGGCAGGGAGTAAGGAAGTCAGAGAAGATACACTTTTAGGCAATAATTTCAAATGTTCTGTCAACAATGTGTCGCAATATGGAAGTTTAGGTTGCCATTTCCAAGGCAACCACAGTCTCTAATTTAACAGCCAAAATCAGCAGACATCAGTCCAGATATGATGCAAATAATGAAGTGTGGTTTATTGTCACACAAGACCAGCAGCTCTTAGAGCACACAAAATAAAACAATAAAAATAAATCTTAGGCCTGTCTGGCCACTAGCTAATACAGAACACAATCCCTGTCTTATTGTAACTGGACCTTACCTTTACGTCACAAACACACAATATCTTTATGGTGCTCACAGTCTCCCTGGCTGTGTTCTTTCTGTCTGGTCTCCCCAAGAGCCACTTGCCTCACTGACTTCAGATGGGAGACACCTGCTTAAAACCTCACAGACAATTTAAGCACCACACACAGGTGTGCTCTCAGTCAACCTGTTCCCAGACTAAATAGCCTAAAGATCTGGAATAGGCTTGGGGCTTCTGTCTTTTATGTCCAGTAGTTATGTCACAAAATGTATTGGTCGATATGACATGATCGATATTGGTCGATATGACTCACGGGTTTATTAGCTTAAGATAAGGTGATAAGAGCCTTATTAAATATGGGTCATCTTTATGAATAATATTTAATAAGGATGTTAGTAATGGTATCAACTGAGGTTTTCAAAATTTTGAAGAGCTCTGCCGAATATCCACCAAGGTTATGTAAAATGGAAATAGCTCGACCAACCTCCTCCTTAATAATGTCTGCATCTATAATTTTTCAGGGGTTAATTTAGGTACATTTATTAGTGCCTACACTTGAAGAACAGGACAGTCTGTGTATAGTTTTATATAATGTCATCTATATCATCTATCATCAATTGGTATAAGTGTGAAAAGCATTTTTTAGCCTCATTTCACTGTCTATATTTTTCACAAAATTCTTAACATTACTGTGATAGAAGATTATATGAGCACGGAAGACCACACTGCTCCCTATTAGAGATGAGCGCCGAGGCCTGTGTTTTGGTTTTGGTTCTAAATTTTCTTCATGTTTTGGTTTTGGTTTAGGTTTTATCGAAAAATAATTAAATGTTTTGGTTTTGGATCTGTATTTTGTCGAAAACTTTAATAAAATCACTAAAATCATGTAATTTTAATGTTTTTTTGTGCTTAAAGCATTATTAACACTAATAACATAATTTTTTTTATCATTTCCAGTCACATTTGACCACCTCCCAGCTCATAACATTGGGGTAGATCCAGAACTACGTTTTCCATACGTTTATTCACGTAGAGTATTTTCGTGTGCGTATATTCTATACACTCCCCTAGTAACACCCCTTGAACCTATGTATTTTGTCAAAATACGCTTCCCAAACCCTACCTTAACTTTTGCCAACGTAACCGCAGTGATACGCACACATACGTATGGGCAACATGAATTTACACAGCTAAGCACACCCATACTGTACACTTTAAATACAAACCCCCGCCTACTTAACGTATCTCAGACGTATTTTGGACTCACGTAAAATTGGCACGCCCACACGTAAGTATTTACGTGACACATACGTGAATGACCCATACGTTCACAATTACGCTACATTGCGGAGCGTATTTTCTATGGTGCGCATGCGCAGTACTTACCAAAAGGCGAATTTATGCCTCCGCCACGCGTAAATTCGCTCCGAAGCGTTGTTCTGGATCTGGGCCATTATTATTAGGAGTCAGGACAAATCATGATATGCAATGAAGCAGCATATTTTGACCGTCTCCCTCTGTACACTTGCCTATCTTTCTTCAGGACCAGAGCGTAATGGGCTTATTCTATGAACTAGGCATCCTAAATGCTTCTCAACAGTTTTGCTAAGATCAAGTCTAATATAGGTTATCATCAGTCAGGGCAAGAAATGGCCCTCAGAAGTTCAATGAGATAAATCCTGTGCAACCCTAGGGAAGATATTGAAGAGTTGCACAGCAGAGGTGCGCATCAAAGGTGCCCCTCCTCTAAATCTGGTACTTAGCTAAGGGGGAACGAGGGCCCAGCTCACCCCCCTCTAAAACCGGCACTTTGCTAAGAGGGGGGCAATGGCCTACAGGCACATATGGCCCTCCCCCCCTCAAATAACAGCACTTCTCTAGTGGGAAAGGGTGATGGCCTACCAGGCCGATATGTCCCCCCCCTATAAATTAAAAACAAAACCTTCCAATGTGGACTATATCCTTTAGTAAGTACTCAATGGATGGCAAGTCTGGTGGCAGCATCCCCAGCAACTGAAGCTGCTATTGTTTCTTAATTTTGCCACAGTTTAAAACCTAGTATTTCGACCTAGCGATCAGGCAGGTGGTCTGCCATGAGGAGAGGTCTCAGTCGGCTGTTCTAGCCCCTGCTTCTTCTCCATAGCCACAGTGCTCAAGACTAAAAATTTTCATGTATTCAAGTATTCAAAGTTGGTACGCACCACCCGAATACCACAGCTTACAATAATTTAATTGGGCCCTGGTGGCTAGGTTGTTCACTTGCTTATTGCATTCGTATTGTGCCAATTCAGATTAAATTCTTGGAGTGGCTCAAGACTCCAAATCAAAAGCATTGGCCAAGAATGTATTATGAAATCAAGAAAGACCAATGAATAAAGGGGAAAAATAAATAAATAAATAAACAGACCTCATCCCCAAAAACCGACACTTAGGAAAATAAGGGGGGACGAGGGCACAGCTCGCTCCCCTCTAAAACCGTCACTTTGCTAAGGGGGGTGATGACCTACAGGCACATATGGCCTCCCTCAAACAACAGCACTTCTCTAGGGGGGTGGAGGGTGTAGGCCTATCATGCAGATGTCCCCCCCCCCCATAAATATGATTGAAAAAATAAATAAGACCTTGAATATGATTGCATATATATAAAGAAATGGAAAGATTCACAGAAACCTGTGAGAAAGAGATTATGAGGCTAGTTTGCTAAGGGGGGGGCAATGGCCTACAGGCACATATGGCCCCCCCTCAAATAATGGCACTTCTCTAGGGGTGGAGGGCGATGGCCTTTCAGACAGATACCCACTATAAATGTGATTGAAAAAATAAATAAGACCTTTAATACGATTAAATGTATATATGTATGTATATATATATATATATATATATATATATATATATATATGGAAAAAGGATGAGAGCGCGCACTGTATAGTCCTTTAAACATACAAAATAACCGTGTACTTGAACAGCTTGTCTTAGCTTTTTCCGGCACCAAGCTGTTTAATTCTGCAGCCACTGCTTCCTTTTGTCCAGGATTTGGCAGGGGTCTTTAATCCTTGCCACAAATTCTAAAAATAGATAGGAAGAGGACAGGAGCGCTTCATGGTGCATTAATCTTTTTTATTCAGCAAATCAGCTTAATCTTAAAAACGTACCAGAACGACAAATAAAAACAGCATGTAGTAAGCCTCGTGGCAGTCACGTTATACTCGCCGTCAATTGGTAATTACAGGAAGCTCGGGAGCTCTGTCTGTGCAAACGGCATCTGGGAGAGGCACTGGCAGTGTGAGAGATCTGGGGAGTTCCCGCTCCTACGCGTTTCATCTGGTATCGGACTTCGTCAGGGGGATAGAGTGCGAGACTACTGAGGGGTATTTATAACTATCGGACCAATGTCCTTAAAAACTTAAATATAAAGTTCAGTATAAAATATCTAATATCAGGGGATCAGTAAGTTTATGATCGAGACATAAGGGGCATACTGCCACATTTTGAACAAACCTATTCATATGAATAGTTACATTTTAGTATACAAATTATTGGTATTACAAGTTAATTACAAGAAAGTTTGAAAATTACAGCAATAAAAAATGTTACATGATTACAACTGTGGTAAAAGTGTTCAGTAATAATTGATTAGAAGCAAATAACAAGTATACATATTTTACAGTTATTAAAATTATTCCAGTTAATAAAAAATAAAAATAAGTAAAACAATTGCAAAAAAGTTAAAAAAGATTGTTTCTATACATATATATATCCCCAAAATACAAGTTTAGGAGCGTGATATATTTTTTCAATAAATCCTTTGACTCATTTTTCTTTTTCTTTCACTAAAATCTGAACATAAGCAGCCCGACAGAGTATATGTATAACCACCTATAGTTAAAGTCAGACTATCGTATTATTTATAGAGCTCAAGGAAACAACTAAGTTAGTGTTGTACTCCGCAAGGCTGTATCTGTACAAATTTTTTTCAAAAGGTACCTCATAGCTTACATCTCTTTTCCGACTATAATTTAACGAGTGGCTTATATGGTTCAGTAAGAAAATATCTTTGTGGTGGCTTACACTACACATCTCATCTCCTAGCAAGAGCGGAGTTATTTCGGACATCTGAATTCAGAACCATCATTCTTATAAATTAAATTTAATATTATTATCCGTTCCAGTTTTAGGGACACACATTTGTTAAAATATATATTACCTAAAATTAATACTAATCAAATTAACTATAAGGTGCTAGAAATTAGAATACCTATCTATCTCAATACTTATTAAAGATCTATCAAAATCAATACGTAGTGGTATATAAAAAAAAATGTAAATTATTTTTTAACCTTTTGGACCAAAAACATCAATTAGAAATCTGTATATTAATAATAAAGGGGGTATTAAGAGAGTATTAAATAAAAAAAAAGGGGAAAGTGCACGTATACAAGACCAAGAATCACAATACCAGGAGAGTTTTTTGAAAGCCAATGAATCCATAATAATATAATCATACCAGATATTCAATCACCACGGATAAACAATATTATTGATTCAAGAAAGGGAATATGTCAAATCCCTCATTTAAACCAGATTGGTGTAATGTGCCCAATGTGAGGATCCAAAAGGTTTCTCTTATAGCCTATCTATTTTCTCTATCCCCACCTTGTTTATCCACATTGATCCATTCTGTTGCTTTCACTCTCAAGGTGTCAGGATTGGATTTGTGGCAGCTCGAGAAATGTCGGGGGACACTATGGTTTGTGACCTTATTTTTTATATTTCTAAGATGCTTCAGCATCCTTATTTTAAAAGGTCTCTTAGTCTTCCCGGCATATCTCAAGCCACAGCCACATTCCAAGAGATACACTACATGAGAGCTATTACAATTCATGTAATTCTTAATTTTGTAAGTCTTGTTATCCATCCCGGTAAAGGTTTTCCTATTTTGATGTGTATAATTGCAAATCTTGCAGCTTGCACAATTGAAAAAACCCACGGTTTGGGTGGAAGGAAAGTCTGTATTTCCCTTTCAGCTATAGCTGAAAGGCACCCCCTGATGAAGTCTCATGACGAAACGCGTAGGGACGGGCCAGCGCATATGGACCAAAACAGACACACGTGGTGGATGAACTCTTTACTGTAGCCGGCGAAGAAGCGGCGCTGTCGGAACATTCCAGGACGCTGGGTGCTTGTCAATGATGTACTCGCTATAAGTTTACCTACGTCATATTTTATTCATTTTTATCTGGTACGCATATTACTTTGAGGACCCCTAGGGGCATAATAAAATTGGATGACTGCACTATGGAGCGCTCCCTGTCTTGTTGTGTTATATGTGTGTGTATGTGTGTATACAATTGAATATATATAAAGAAATGGAAAGATTCACAGACACCTGTGAGAAAGAGATTATGGGGCTAGTTTGCTAAGAGGGGGCAATGGCCTACAGGCACATATGCCCCCCCCCCTTAAAAGCAACAGGGTCACCTCTGTGTTTACAGTTTTTCAGTGTCCTATATTTAAGATGATCTTTAAAAGTCTCAACATGTATCAAGTAAGTACACCCCTTAACCCTCTTCTCAAAAGGGATCAATGGCCTACATGGCACATATGGTCCCCCCTCAAAAACTGTCACTCAGGTAAGGGGGGACGAGGGCCTAACTCGCCCCCCCTCAAAAAGCAACAGGCTCACCTGTGTGTTTTCACATCTTCATCATCCTATATTTAAGATGATCTTTAAAACTCTCAACATGTAAGTAAGTACAGCCCTTAACCCTTTTCTCAAGGGGAGGGGCGATGGCCTACATGGCACATATGGCCCCCCCTTCAAAAACCGTCACTCTAAGAAGTAGGGCCGATGGTCCAGCTTGCCCCTCCCCCCTATAAAACTGGCCAACCAAATAAACCAGGTTAAAAGAATAAAATGAAGATTGACGAATGAATGAATGAATAAATGAATGAATGAATAAAAAAAAGAAATAAGTAAACCACCCCACCCCCAAAAAACAACACTTAGGAAGGTAGGGGGGATTGAGGTCCCAGCTCGCTCTCCCCCTGTAAAACCGGCACTTTATGATGGCTTACAGGCACATATGGCCCCCCCTTCAAATTACGCAACTTCTATAGAGGTTGAGGGCGATGGCCTAACAGGCAGACCCCCCCCCCCTATAAATGCAATTGAAAAAAGAAATAAATGGAAAGATCTTTAAATACGATAGAAAAAAGAAATAAATGGAAAGATTCACAGACACCTATGAAAAAGAAATTATGGGGTTAGTAGCTCCACCAGCACAATATCAAGCCAGGTCTTGCACTTTGTGCAAGGTCATGTCCTTGAGCCCTCCCGCCACCCGTATGTTGGACATGTTCCGTTTGACAAACCAGGCACCTCGGCGACAGACAGGTACACTGCCATGGCCAAAGCGCTTGGTTCGTTCGGGCTCCCACCGTAGTGTACAATTTAAGTTTATCAGCACAGGAATGAGGGCAGTAAAGACAGGAGAGAGAAAAGGCGGACTTTTTTGGCACGGAGGTGGAATTAGAACTAACAGGCCTAAATATCCTAAAGGTTGAGTTGTCATCCTCTTAACTAACTTCCTCATCACTTTTGTTGATATCGTCATCTCACAATATTAGCTCATTGCCACTAGAATCAGCGTTGACACTGTCAGATGGGCGTTTGTGGCTAGTATGTCCCTCAAAAAAGGAATAGTAGTTCATCTTTTTGAACATCAATGTTTCTGGGATTTAGCCTTCGTTGCCTTTCGCTCACCAGGTTGCACTAAATACTCTTTCAGAGTATATACTGGAGGGTGGACAGCTTAAGTATCATATTGCCAATTTGTATAAGAGTGACCACCTTAACTTATTTTTCTCCCAGTATTGAAATGGATTAGATGATGTGGAAATTTGGTAATGATCATTCATGTAATCATGCACAATTCTATGGATGCTTATGGTATCGGATTGACTCACGCTAGTGTTGTTAGTATAAGCGGGGATGTCTTTTAAGCCCGACCAGATATCATAATCTCTGCTGACTGTGGTGCGCTGTGTTGACTCTCCATCACCAGTGCTTGTGTTGAAAAATGACAACTGTTACCTAGCAGTAGAAGTTCCTGGAGAAGCTGAAGGAGGAAGATGTGTTATGTTCAATGTGATCTGACAAGTTGCTCACAAGTAGCTGTTTACATCTCCTAAGATCTGTGTCTTCAGGAAAAAATTACCTGACATAGCACTTAAACCTAGGATCAAGCATGGTCGCCAAAATATAGTGATCATTTTCCAGAATCTGGCAAACCCTAGTGTTAGCCTAAGACATTTCATTACTTGATTGACAAGTCCAGCATACTTTCCCGATTCGCTTACCATAATCTCCTCCTTCAGAATCACCAGCTTCGTCTCCATCAGCTTAATTAAGGGGATGACCTGACTGATGCTGGCAGAATACGAACTGACTTCATAGGTCGCAATTTCAAATGGTTTTAATATCTTACATAACACAAAGATTAATCTCCAGTGTGATGCAGTCAGGTATCATCTCTCTCTCCTTATGTCATGGCTTGAAGTGTACGTCTTTATAGCTTGCTGTTGTTCCTGCAATCGCTGCAGCATATAGAGTGTGGAATTACACCTAGTTACTAACTATTGCTTTAGTTGGTGAGATGGCAAATCGAATGTCGGAAATGCTAGCTGATTTTACATGCCACACAAAGCATTTCCTGTATTGATCTGTCAAATTTTAAGAAATGCTGCACCACTACGTTGGTTGTGTGTGCAAAAACAAGGTATATGGTGAAATTTTCTCATTCGCAGTGTGCGCAAAATGTTACTTCCGCTATCTGAAACCACAAAGCCTGTGGACAGTTGTAGTAGGGTAAGCCAGTGTCCAACACATCACGCAGTTTATCCAAAATATTCACACCAGTATGCTTCTTCATGAAACTGGTGATGTAAAAAGTAGCCTGTCTGTGAATGAGCTGATGGTGAATGGCTGCTGCTGCTGCTAATGCTGAGGGTGATTCCCCTACCCAGTGTGCTGTCACAGTCATGTAATCTTTTGTTTGATCAGTACCGCTTGTCCACATCTCTGTCGTTATATAAATAGTCGGTACAATGGTATTTTGGCAAATCACTTTTCTTTTGACCTCAAGGTATAGTTCTGGAATGGCTGTCCTGAAAAAGTAGAATTGTGATGAAATTTGGTACCATGGATACATGACCTCAACTAATCTTATAAAACCGGGTGTATTAACTGCAGATATAGGACGCAAATCTACTGCGATCATAACTGTATTATGTCATATTTTGTTCCTCTTGCAAAAGCTTGTTCCACAGACAATTGTTGTTTGAAATGCCTTGACTTCTTGGCCCCCTTCAATGATGAGGATTCACCCACAGCAGCAGCATCAGCAGCAGCAGCAGCAGCAGCAGCGGAACCAGTTGTTTCGCTCACAGATTCATCAAGGGAGTCGCATCGGCTGAGCAAATGCAATGCTGGACTACCCAGTGTCCCAAATGAGGATGTTGATAATGAAGGTGTTGCTGGTGGAGATTGGACATATTGGGGTTTATCCCTGTTACAAATAGCTGTTGATTGACTGCCTGCAAAAATTGATTTTGGTGAAGGTGTGCATAAATATTGACTATGGACTCGTTGCAAATGACGTAATAGGGATTAGGTGCCTAAATGTTTGATGTTCTTGCCTCTACTACCTTTCGCACTACAAATGGAACAGATGCCTTGACAACGATAGTCAGGATTTGGATAAAAATATTTCCAGACATAGGAGGTTGATTTTTTGGTTCTTAGACTAGGCATAACAATGCGCTGCTTGTGGGCAGAACTTGTTGACAGCTAAGTCTGATTTTCTTTGACACAAACGACATCATCCCCACATAGTTATCCACTTGTTAAACAACACCTTCATCTTTATCATGATCATCAGCATTTGCGCCAGATAGATAATGAGCACCCTCGACTCGTGGCAGAGTTTCTATAACAACCACTGCATCCTCAATTTCACTATCAACAGCAACAGCATCATTACTTTGACTAATGGTGCTCATCATGACGTTTACAGGGGGATCACAAATGGAAGGAGACTTCGGTATAATTACTGTGTCATCAGAATCATAACTGTTGGAATCACTGCCAGACTTAGTGGACAACCTTTCACTCGCCTCAGTTATTTCGGAAACAGTGTTAGGCAACTTTTTTGGGGGTACATCCTTTTTTTACCCCTTATGTATTAACAGATTTACTGTTGACAGATCTACCCTCACTTTCTTTCGAAATTAAGTTTGGTGTGGAGGCTCTAGCGCGTGTTAAAGTAGTAACAGCAGCAACCACCACAAATAACAGACATAATCTGAGCCTTTCCTTTCCACTACATGTAGTGTATGGTATATTGGCAATATGACCTTTCTCTGCCATCACTTTACTTATTTCACTTTGTGAGGACGTTTACGCCCTGGGGATAACAACTTAGCCCTTTGGAAGTGCCGTCGCTTATGCTTTTCTCGTACAATTTTTAATGGTCAAATTATTTGCTGAAGTACTCTGTAGACTGTTGGCCCATGATGGAATTCTTTTCAATAGAATAAAAGAAGCAGCAAAGTTGCAACTTTGAATTTGTTTGAACTGCAGATAAAAGGATGTTGCAGTTAACAGGTGTTCTTGCAAATGCCCACAGTTTACAGCCTGCCTAATAGAGAGGGATTTTTTTTTACAATAAACATTTTATTGAGTTTTTTGCAAGTTTATACAATTATTTCAAATCATCACAATAACAATGATAAGATTTTAGATGACAAGTAAGCTTTTAGAGAAAAACATTAGTTTAAGGTAAGTATGATATACACTTTCGAGTAACATAATCAAGAGAGTGACAATTCTGAAATAAGGAGAAATTTTATGTCTACTATATCATTTTGAACAATTACTATATGATATTGCTTCCTGTTTAGCAACATAAAATTTTCCTTACTTTACAAGCATAGCAAAGTAACAGTGTAAAGTTATGAGATTATTATAACATAAAACTTACTCTAACTTAAATTCAACTATTAAGGTCTACTAATGGTCTTTTTTATTTGTATCTCTCATAAAATCACATCTAGGACCAGTTAACACCTAGGTCATTGTTAACCTTACATTTATCCCCATAATTCAGCAGCCACACGCCAACTAAGCAGAGAATCCCTATCCCATGTTCAAAAACTTACATTTTTGGTTAAATACCAGGATGTATCCTCAAATGGTTTCATGATATTGGATCGTTGGTCTTCTGGTAAGTATTCTATGTAAGTGCCCCATTTTTTATAGTATTTCCTTACTCTGGTTTCTATATCAGGAAGGGTAGCATGTCTATCTAAATAAATTAGCTCCAATAACATTTGTTTTATAGTATTTAAAAAGGGTGGAGATTTTTTTGTCGTAGTTTAGTAGTATAGCCCTTTTAGCAATAGTCACGATAGTTGATAAAAAACTAAATTAGTATTTATCAAAGTATTTGACCTCCATTCTGAGAAATTTGACCAAACACGGGCTAGAAAACTTTTAGGCAAGTAAATATGGAGTTAATATACATAACAATCTTGTCCCAGAATTTTAGAATTTTCCCACATTCCCCCAAGTTATGTATAAATGTAGATTTGTGTATATGACATTTGAGACATTGACCAGTTTCCTCCAATACCATATATTTCTGCTGTGCCTGGGAAATATAAACTCTATTAATGGTTTTAAAGCAAATTTCTTGGAGTTGAGAGGAGCTATGGGCCTTCATAACCTTTTCATAATGTTCAAATGGGTGTTCAGGAAACTCTACATCTGGCATATCTTTTCTCCAGGCTTTTAATGGGCCTGACCACAGTTTAATTGGGTCTGGAGGCTATAGTATCTCAAGGATATAGCGTATATGAAATGTGTGGGAATCCAAATAGGTCAACGATTTTTCTATCGGGCTTGAGTTTTGCAGTAATGCTCTCATCATCTGTTGTACAAAATGCAGAGTCTGCAGATATAAGTAAAAGCATCTATTCGAGACCCCCTATTTTTGTTTGAGTTTTTCAAATGTATACAATTGACCTCCAGGATCAAAAACATTTCGGATAGCCATAATACCTTCATCTTTCCAAGATAGGAATAAACTGCTTTGAATACCCGGTTCGAAGGCAGGATTTCCCCATAAAGTATTATAACTAGATAAACTGCTATGTCTCTTCAATAGCTTGAAGATTGATCCAAGTTATGAATGTATCCCTGAATATTATATTTTGCATAGCTGAAACCGGGGCTGTTTTCTTTGGTAAGTGTAAAAGAGCTGCAAGAGAATATGGTGAGACCAGCGATTGTCCCAACAATAAATTTGTATATATTGATTTATTTAACAGCCGATCAGATATATATCTGAAATGTGCACCTTCAGTGAATGATTGTAAATCAGGAAACCCTAGTCACCATCTTTTCAAGGCAGCTGCAATCGGGGTCTGGCTACCCTTGGTATTTTATTTCTCCATAAAAATTTTGTAAATAATTTAACACAATTTTTAATATCTATGGAGGTTAATGATATTGGGAGCATCTGTATGATATAAGATAGTTTAGGGAACACCACCCCCTTAAGAACTGCAATCCTACCCAGTAGGGACAAAGGTAGGTTTTCCTAACCCCGTAAAGTATTTGCAATTGACTTGAGAACATTGTAGAAGTTCTTCTTGTATAACATCTGTGTAGAGGGGATTATTTGAATTTCCAAATATTTAAACTGCAAGTTTGCCACTTTAAAATATTGTGATATAAAATTAGCATTTTCCTGTATGTGTGTACCCGGTAGCTTTATAGCTTCCAATTTGGAGTAATTTACTTTAAACCCTGCAAAAGATCTAAATAATTCTATTGTATTCAGAATAGCTGGGATTGATTGTTGAAAGTGAGAAATGAAAAGCAACATGTCATCGGCGAACTTGGCAACCTTGAGTTCAATGTTATTTATATGAATACCCCTATACTCTGATAATGCACGCAACACTAAAGCCAAAGGTTCAATTGCTTTTGCAAATAGCAGGGGCAATAGGGGACACCCTTGCCGAGTTCCTTTTTGTATAAAAAATAAATCAGACATTAAGCCATTACCCGCCACCTGAGTATAGGGGTTATTATACAATGCACTCAATAATTGCCCAAAGCTCTCAGAGAATCCGATTCTGTTCAGAGTCTCAACCAAATGGTGCCAGGTTACCATATCAAATGCTTTTTCAGCATCTAATGATAAGACCATCCCAGTCTCAGATCTCCCAAACAGTTCCGCCTGCTGAATAGTCGTTAGAACCTTTCAAATAATGACTACAGAATGTCTATTCCAAATTAACCCAGTTTGGTCCAGGTGAATTATTGTAAAGATCTTATAATCGACATCCAGTAAGGAAATGGGTCGATATGATGAAGTTAGTTCTAAGTCTCTCCCTGGTTTTGGTAATATTTTTATTATTACAGTGGTAAAATATCTAGGAATTGACTTTTCCGAAATTATAGAATTGAAAAATCCCTGTAAGTATTTGCCAATTTCTGGGGCTAGGTTTTAAAAAATTCACTCCCAAATCCGTCTGGGCCTTTTGATTTTTGTGCCTTTAATAGTTTTAGGGCTTGAATTTAGAAGTGATTGATATTTATCATCTATGATTTGGGGTAAGGTTTAATGTTTCCTAAATTCCTCTTTCTTTTCCTTATTAACTGGCATTTGGGTATATAGTTGTTCATAAAAAGCCTTGAAGGCAGTTATTATTTCCCTTTTTTCATGTTTCAGATTACCCTCACTATCTTTGATTATGGCAATAAAAGTGGGTCTCCGATCCCCTTGTAGAAGATTTGAGATGAGACGGCCAGATTTATTTCCCCATTTGTGGAATTTAAATTTGGTCTGTGTAGTATTTTTATCACTAATTTTACCCTGAACTCCCTCAAATTGGGCTTTTCACACATTGGGCCGGATCCAGAACTATGTCCATCTTCCATAGACGGACGTAGTTCAATAAACAGTAGCTACTGCGCATGCGTAGTAGCTATTGTACGTAATCTGTGTGTCGGTTCGATACATAGATTGCGTATATGCGGTCTATAAGACTGCTTATACACAATCTACTTATCGAAACGATACGCAGATTACGTACAATAGCTACTACGCATGCACAGTAGCTACTGTTTATTGAACTATGTCCGTCTATGAAAGACGGACGTAGTTCTGGATCCGGCCCATTGTATTGAGAGAGAGAAAGGATGGTGTAGATCTAGCTATATATAAATCAAGGGCCTTTTTTGCTTGCTATTTTTTCTTTTTTATGTGCGAACACAAAAGAAATTATAGCTCCACTGGCAACTGCTTTAAATGTCTGCCAATATAGTTGCGGGTTGTCTAAATGACTTAGATTGGTATATTTGAAGGATGCCAAGACTGATTTCAGCATGTCTCGGAATTTAGTATAATTAGTTAGGTAAGTGGGATATTTCCATTGGGTGGAAAATGATGCTGAGTGATCTCTATCTATTTGCATCCAGACCACTGCATGGTCTGAGATCACTATTGGATCTATCTCAGTTTTCTGAATCTGTGGTAGCAGTGAATCAGAGACTAATAAATAGTCCAACCGCGATAAGGTATTATAGGCAGCGGAAAAACAGGTGCAATTTTTTGTGGCTGGATGCCATATCCTCCAAATATCTACCAAATGCAATCTTTTAGCAAACTGTATGATTCCCAATCAAGGGAGATCATGCTTTCCCTTGGTATTGGTTTGTCTGTCTAGATGGTTTGACGCAATTGGATTAAAGTCTCCTCCTACGATTAGATGAATATCCATGTAGAGATAAAGGAGGGTTAACAACTTTAAAAAAAAAATTTTTGCTATAAACATTAGGTGCAAAACATTGCATAAAGTCATGCGGATTGCATTTAATATAATTAAAGACAATTTATGATAGTGGATAAGCGGCGCTGAGTGTTTAGCACAAAGGTGGGGGAATGCCAAATGGAACTGATGAATACCGGAAATGATTAAATATAATTAAATATTTAAATATAAATATATAAATACAAAAAGTTGATCCAACATCTGAATAAATAAAACTCAATTGGAAAAAACATCAAAATAAAGCTCAATAGCTGCCAATGATAATAAATAAATAAATATAATAAATAAATATGAATATCTCCAACCAAAAGTCCTTCTATGTAACACACTGCTAACTTTCAGGGAATGTGCAAAAATCCTTTAAGACATAGTCCTTCCCAGAACGTTATTAAAAAGTCTCAAAAAGTAATAATAATCCTTAAGTGTTCTCCCAACGATGTAAACAATCCAAATGATCCAATTAAAACATGTGCGGGATAAAAGAAAAAACTTTAGTTAATACATGTAAAACCATAGAAACATAAAATAAACAGAACGAGGCGTCATACCAGGGAAGCGATGGTGAATGGAAGGAATCAGACACTGGCGCCGCGATGACAGTACCCGGGTGTTTGGGCGCCCAAATGCAATGCCGTTCGCTCTAGCCCTGGAAGATGACGTCAACGTTGTTTATACTGGTCCTGGACAAACGAGTTTCTGCTGCACTCAGCCCTTTCTCAAAGTCTGGACCAGTTCATGCGCTCCTCCCCTCCTCATCTCCGTCAGTGACTGATGATTGGTAGATGGTCTTTGCTTCTTTGCGTGTTACTATATCATTCTTACTACTGAAGGACTTTTGGAGATTTAAAAACACCTAATTTATTTCTCATAGGCATTCCCCCTTATATAGTAGCAAAATAATAACAAGCACAAGTAAATACAGTCTGACCAGTTAGCGGAGCAAAAACTGCTACATCATAATACAAAGTGGTGTCATCTTCAACAGATCATCGTTGGGACACTCTATAGAAAATTTAAATAGCGTAACTAGGAGTCTATTTACAAATGTAATAAGTGCAATTACATAAAACACTAATAGGTGAATACTGATAAGTATTGTGTGAGTGGGATTAAAGGTAATAACCTGTATGATATATGTGACATCCCTAGAAACATAGGGATAATAACAACAAAATAAAGTGCTGCAGTGCCATAAGGGAATAAATGTGAACGTGATGTGTAGGGATGTGTAGGGATGAAAGGGACATAAAAGGGAGGGGGGAGGTAGAGACAACATTTATATCCATAAAAAATAGTAACACAAAGAGAAATTCATCTGGGGTCTATGTAATATGCTCCAATTATACTGGGGAATATCCAACCTCATCTACAAATATGTGAGGGGGATCCGTAGGGGTCACTTCTAACTAATAGTAGTAAGTTAGTTGAATACATAAGAGGTATATCCCTTATACATAAATCCACATTGAATCAATATTAAATCAATGGAGTGATATGATAGATATAAAAAGAAGAATGATTAACTTTTAATTAAAAGCAAGGGGTCTATGAATCATAATAGGCACACCAAGTCTAATCTCAAACATAGAGGGGATCTATAGGGGTCAAATTCAATATGTGATAATGGGATTCCTAAATGCATGGGAACACCATAATAAGTGTAATTTTCCGAATAAATTTTTTGACATCGACAAATATGCTAAAAGGATCACATTAATTGGATGGGGCAAATTTAAGTCCTTTTTGTAACAGGGACTCCTCACCTTCTGTGAGGACATGATCACTTAAATTGAAAATTTTTGTATCTAGGTCATTTTGTGGGTTCTTCTCTAAGGGTGTTAATACAGTGGATATGGATTCATTTACTTTCTTCAATGTTTCCTTCTTTTTTAATCTATAAATTTTCCTCCTGTTTTTCTTGTTCCCTCCTCTTGTGCCCCTCCTTCTTATTACTTTCTTGTCTAAAATGGTCCTCTTCTTCCTCTCTGGCCATGTCCTAAAAAAGATTCCCTGTCATCATACCCTCATAAACTCTCATATCTATTAGGTTCTATAATCAGTGTTTTTCTATTCTCCAGATATTGGGGGGGGGGGCTGGTTCTTTTTATTGGGATTCTTTGCCACTCATAATGGTCATAAGTAGACCTTCTCTTATCCCCTGTGATTCGAAATTCTGTATCTACATCTTGCAGTGTACCTGCAATAAGCAATATGTTGGCCGTACAACAAGACCATTAAAAATAAGATGGGCAGAACACCTGAGAAATATAAGAAAAGGTGTACTCACCCACTCGGTGTCTGCCCATTTTAAGGATAAACATAATTGTGATCCCTCACATATAATGAGTTTTTTTGGTTTCAAATATGTCCAAGGAAATTGGAGAAAGAAAGATCATTTGTTGGCATTGGCCAGAGCAGAAATGAGGTATATATTCGACCTCAATACGATGGAACCTGGAGGTCTTAATCAGGATTTCGATTTAAAGTGGTTCCTATAATACCTAAGGTAAGGTAATTGGAGGATGACGGAAAAGGAAGGATAGTCATGAGGACATACAGTCATACCACCCCGAAAGAGCCCGACTCCGGCCGATCTCGGAAGCAAAACCTGGTGGGCCTGGTCAGTACCGAAGAGGGGGACCTCTTGGGAATACTGGGTACGGTCAGTCACATCATGTCTTAGGGATCCTTGAGACATCCCCACTCAATCCCCATCCATCAAGGTAACATGACATGTCACTTTCTGCTCTGGCCACCAACAGACGAATGATCAGTTCCTTTTTACTTGGAATTATTTAATTTATTTTATCTACTTTTCCGCTTTTTGCACGTCTATATTTATTCTTGGTTTTATCTATATGTGGTTTCTTATATATATCTGGTTTTTACCTCTGTATGTATAGTAATTATGGTGTTCTCATACATCTAGGAATCCTACCATCACACAGTAGGTGTGACCCCAACGTATCCCCTCTATGTTTTAAAGATAAGATTAGATGCTCCCTATTGTGCCTTCTTCTGTTGATGTTATTCATATGTGGTTTTTTATATGTGGGTTTTTTTTATATGTGGTTTTATATATGTGGTTTTATACTGTGAACACTAATTATGGTGTTCTCATACATTTAGGAATCCCATTATCACATATTAAGTGTGACCCCTATGGATCCCCTCTGTGTTTGAGATTAGGCCAAGTGCACCTTACTGTGATTCAAAAAAACCCACACAGACCCCTTGCTTTAATAAAAAGTTACCCATTCTTTTTATATCTATTATATCACTCCATTGATTTAATGTGGGTTTATGAATAGGGGAGATATACTTCTTATGTATTTAAGAAACTTACTACTATTAGTTAGGAGTGACCCCTACGGGTCCCCCTCACATATTTGTAGATTAGGCTGGATATCCCCCAGAATAACTGAAGCATATTACATAGACCCCAGATGAACTTCTCTTTGTACTACTATATTTCTTGATGGATGTAAATGTTGCTTCGGTGATACGAAGCATCCCCTCCTTCCCCTTTTTATGCCCTTCCAACCAAAAGTCCTTCTATGTAACACACTGCTAACTTTCAGGGAATGTGCAAAAATCCTTTAAGACATAGTCCTTCCCAGAACGTTATTAAAAAGTCTCAAAAAGTAATAATAATCCTTAAGTGTTCTCCCAACGATGTAAACAATCCAAATGATCCAATTAAAACATATGCGGGATAAAAGAAAAAACTTTAATTAATACATGTAAAACCATAGAAACATAAAATAAACAGAACGAGGCGTCATACCAGGGAAGCGATGGTAAATGGAAGGAATCGGACACGGGCGCCGCGATGACAGTACCCGGGTGTTTGGGCGCCCAAATGCCGTTCTCCGTACTCTAGCCCTGGAAGATGACGTCAACGTTGTTTATACTGGTCCTGGACAACGCGTTTCGGGCTGCACTCAGCCCTTTCTCAAAGTCTGGACCAGTTCATGCGCTCCTCCTCCTTATATCTCCGTCAGTGACTGGCGGAATGCCTATGAGAAATAAATTAGGTGTTTTTAAATCTCCAAAAGTCATTCAGTAGTAAGAATGATATAGTAACACGCAAAAAAGCAAAGACCATCTACCAATCATCAGTCACTGACGGAGATATAAGGAGGAGGAGCGCATGAACTGGTCCAGACTTTGAGAAAGGGCTGAGTGCAGCCCGAAACGCGTTGTCCAGTATAAACAACGTTGACGTCATCTTCCAGGGCTAGAGCACGGAAAACGGCATTTGGGCACCCAAACACCCGGGTACTGTCATCGCGGCGCCAGTGTCTGATTCCTTCCATTTTTAATAACGTTCTGGGAAGGACTATGTCTTAGAGGATTTTTGCACATTCCCTGAAAGTTAGCAGTGTGTTATATAGAAGGTCTTTTGGTTGGAGACATTCATATTTATTTATCATATTTATTTATTTATTATCATTGGCAGCTATTGAGCTTTATTTTGATGTTTTTACCAATTGGGTTTTATTTATTTAGATGTTGGATCAACTTTTTGTATTTATATATTTATATTTAAATATTTAATTATATTTAATCATTTCCGGTATTCATCAGTTCCATTTGGCATTCCCCCACCTTTGTGCTAAACACTTAGCGCCACTTATCCACTATCATTAATTGTCTTTAGTTTTTTTCCCACATGGAGGTTTTTTGAGACGCCTCCTGATTTTGGATTGCGGCTGGTTGCAGAGTGAATAGTGCGCTTGAGCACTCAGTACATTGTATTTTTGCATTTAATGTAATGTCTACTATTTGGTATCTGCCTTCCTTATCTAAGACTTGCTTATGTATCTCACAGGTTACATTTTTATTTGTCAATATTACCATTTCCCTCGCTTTTGAGTTAAATGGCGCTGCAGAAAGTACTCGGAACACACTACAATTTAGTTTAACCAATTCAGTTTCTATCAAGTGTGTTTCCTGTAATAAAATTATATCTACACACAATTTTTTAAATACACAAATAAACACTTTTTTTTGACAAGCGAATATATACCTCCCACATTCCAAGTTGCTATTTTAACCTTGGCCATGGAAACATTCAGTAAGATAAAAATGTAAAATTATCCTAATACAGCACTTTTTAGGAAGGTACAATTTCTCTAAATATATCAAAATATATTCCCATACACTCAGCATGTGTTGGCGCACGGCCGCTAGACGTCTATGAACAATAAGATTTGAAGTAAAAAAAGAGCAAAGTGTTAGACCATTTAACTGTAAATCTAAAAGCAGAAAATGTATTAAACTTTAACCATAATAACTTAACAAATATCAACAACCAAGAGGAAGGGATATACTTTCCCTTCTACATCTCTAAAGACTACGTACTTCCAGGATAATCGGAATAGAAAAGAATGAATAATAAATGCAAAATAAGCTTACGCCTCATGTCCAACTCTTTTAATGTTGTACGGCTCCGAACTGTCCAAAAGTTCTGAAATACTAAGTCCCTTTAGTTGGTGCTGTAAAAATTGTAAACACAATAAAAATGACAATAAAAATGATGATGAAATATATATATAATAGTAAGCAGGATGTGCCCTATAAGTATTTCAATATTCTGTGGGACTCCAGTATATGACACATGGGAGACAAGAAATAAAAAAAAAAAAAGGTTAGGTTCCTCACATCATTTTCCCCACTTTAATTTGCATCCACTTTATGGCCAGTCATGTTCTATCCAGATTCCTTCCTTCATGGTTCCATTATTGCTAGGGTTGTATTATTTAGTATTCACTTTTCCTTTTTTCTTTACCTTTTTTATTCTTTTATTAAGGTCCCCTTTTTTACATTTAGGGTACTCATGTCTTTCTGACAATGGACTATTACTATCACTCACCATGCAATATTCTTCCTGTATATTTTTTTCGGCACATTCACTCATTTAAATGTATATGGTTGTGTCAACCTTATAACATATATGTGATATTGTTTTGTCATTTTACTAAACTCATTTTTAACATAACTGTTTATTAATTATGCATTATTTATTTAAATGATACAATGGTCTGTCACTATATTAAATTTATTATTGTCACATTTATCAATTTATTTATTTGATATATACATATTTAATTTCACTAGACATAATGTCATAATATTTATTCCATTCACAATTTTTTCCACATTGTTTATGCTTATGTGAGAAAAGTATCAGAACCCAGCATTTAATTAGGAGCCTGGTTTCTGATATACACTTTGTATTTTCTTTTCATTCATTCGTTGGACATTTAAAACCAGTCATAAGGTTTTAATATTCATTCATGATAATTCTTTTATGGTCACGTAATTATTTAAAATTAGCAGCATTCTAAAAGTATAATTTCTATGTTACAAGTTTTTATTTTTTGTGTATCTATTGATTGCGGGGTCCTGTTGTCTGTACCAAATTTCTTTGTCTCAAATATCCCCACGGTTCTTTGCACCATATATATACATGTAAATTTAGCAGTCAGTATTGATCTTCACGGCATCTCTGACAATAGTAAGCAGGTGTGCTAAGCTGATCCACTAATCAGTACTTTGGAACATACATAAATACTTACATTGGACTCCACATGATCACCACTTTGAGAAAGAGGCGACCCCTCGAAACGCGTCAGTTCGGTGATCCAGCGTCGACCAGAGTTCCACATACTTCCTGCCGGCTTCCTCTTGAAGTTCCCACGCTGTGTCTTTCCATCTCTGGACGGTCCCAGGCTATCACGTCCTCACAATAGGACACTTGCTTGAGAGGAATCTTTCCATCTGCTCAGGGGACCCAGGAGAGGATTAGCTGCGTTTTGGCTGCACAACGGAGCCGAAGTGTGCCGATGAGCGGCTGCGGTCAGCTGGTCTGGGCAGAGCTCTAAGTTTCGGCGGCTTCTTACACGCCTGCCAGAATCAGAATTCCTGAGAGGGATTTAAGGACCGCAATCACTGATTTGAAGCAATAGAAAAATTTTTTAGAAGATGCAAGGTGCACAATCACACCACAAAAGATATACATTAAAAAGACCAGCTTATAGAGTGCCTAATAGATACTTAATAAAGGACCGCAATCACAGATTTCAATAGAACAATTTTTTACAAGATGCAAGGTGCACAATCACACCACGAAAGGTACACGTTACAAAAAGCAGCTTATAGAGTGCCTAAAAAAGACTTATTAAAGGACTGCAATCACAGATTTGAATAGAACAATGTTTTACAAGATGGAAGGTGCACAATCACACCATGAAAGCTATACGTTACAAAGAGCAGCTTAGAATGCCTAATAGAGACTTCTTAAAGGACCGCAATGATAGATTTGAATACAACTATTTTTTACAGGATGCAAGGTGCACAATCACACCACGAAAGGTATATGTTACAAAGAGCAGCTTAGAGTGCCTAATAGAGATTTATTAAAGTACAGCAATCACAGATTTGAATAGAACTATATTTTACAAGATGGAAGGTGCACAATCACACCATGAAAGGTCTATGTTACAAAGATCAGCATATAGAGTGCCTAACAGAGACTTACTTATTAAAGAACCTTAATTACAGATTTGAATGAAATAATTTTTTACAAGTTGCACAATCACACCAAGAAAGGTATATGTTACTAAGAGCAGCTTAGAGTGCTTAATAGAGACTTATTAAAGGACCACAATCACAGATTTGAATAGAACATTTTTTTACAGGATTGGAAGGTGCACAATCACACCATGAAAGGTATACGTTACAAAGAGCAGCTTATGGAGTGCCTAAAAGAGACTTATTAAAGGACGGCAATCACAGATTTGAATATAACAATGTTTTACAAGATGCAAGGTTCCCAATTACACCACAAAACGTAGGTGTTACAAAGAGCAGCTTATAGAGTGCCTAATGGAGACTTATTAAAGGACCACAATCACAGATATGAATAGAACAATGTTTTACAAGATGCAAGGTTTCCAATCACACGACGAAAGGTATATGTTACAAAGAGCAGCGTATAGAGTGCCTAATGGAGAATTATTAAATGACCACAATCACAGATTTGAATAGAACAATTTTTTAAAAGATGCAATGCACACACTGACACCACGAAAGGTACACGTTACAGAGAGCTGCTTGTAGAGTGCATAATAGAGACTTATTCAAGAACCTCAATCACAGATTTGAATGAAATAATATTTACAAGATGCACAATCACACCACGAAACTTATATGTTACTAAGAGCAGCGTATAGAGTGCCCAATAGAGACTTACTAAAGAACCGCAATCACATGTTTTAATAGAACAATTTTTTACAAGATGGAAGGTGCACAATCACACCATGAAAGGTATGCGTTACAAAGAGCAGCTTATAGAGTGCCTAATAGAGACTTATTAAAGGACTGCAATCACAGATTTGAATAAAACTAATTTTTACAAGATGCAAGGTGCACAATCAGACCACGAAAGGTATATGTTACAAAGAGCAGCTTAGAGTGCCTAATAGAGACTTATTAAAGGACCGCAATCACATATTTCAATAGAACTAATTTTTACAAGATGGAAGGTGCAAAATCACACCATGAAAGGTATGCATTACAAAGAGCAGCTTATAGAAGGCCTAATAGAGACTTATTAAAGGACCGGAATCACAGATTTGAATAGAATGATATTTTAGAAGATTCAAGGGGCACAATCACACCATGAATAGTAAACGTTACAAAGAGCAGCTTATAGAGTGAGTAAAAAAAAAAACTTATTAAAGTACCGCAATCACAGATTTGAATAGAACAATTTTTTACAAGATGCAAAGTGCACAATCACACTACAAAAGGTATACGTTACAAAGAGCAACTTTTGGAGTGCCTAATAGAGACTTATTAAAGGACCGGAATCACAGATTTGAATAGAATAATGTTATACAGGATGCAAGGTTCCCAATCACACCATGAAAGTTATACATAACAAAGATCAGCTTAGAGTGCCTAATAGAGACTTATTAAAGGACTGCAATCACAGATTTTAATAAAACAATTTTTTACAAGATGCAAGGTGTACAATCACACCACGAAAGGTATATGTTACAAAGGGCTAGGACGGCGGGCGTAAGCGTAAGATCGACTGAAAAGACGATCTGCGCATGCGCCGGGCAGATATTGCCCGGCGTTGCTACAGCAACGCTCGATCGTGGATCGGGCGTCCGTAGCAGTGTCATAGGGACGCTGGAGGGGACGTCCCCCTGCGTCCCTACGTTCAGGTTAGTGTAGGTGGGCAGGGGGTGCTAGTTTAATGAGGGTGGGAAGGCAGGCTAGGAGGCCATACGCTCCTGTGCTAGGGTAGCCTTCAGCCGGCGTAAGGAAGGGGCCATATGCCCGCACAGGGGGAGTGTCGGGGAAAGTGAACGCCGATACGCTGTGCTTTAGTAAGCACAGCGCATCTGCATAGGTCTGGATCAGGCCCAAAGAGCAGCTTAGAGTACCTAATAAAGACTTATTAAAGTACCGCAATCACAGGTTTGAATAGAACAATTTTTTAAAAGATGCAAGGTTCCCAATCACACCACAAGAGGTATACGTAACAAAGAGCAGCTTTTAGAGTGCCTAATAGAGACTTATTATAGGACCGGAATCACAGATTTGAATAGAATAATGTTTTACAAGATGCAAGGTTCCCAATCACACAATGAAAGGTATACGTAGCAAAGATTAGCTTAGAGTGCCTAATAGAGACTTATTAAAGGACCGCAGTCACAGATTTGAATAAAACAATTTTTTACAAGATGCAAGGTGTACAATCACACCACGAAAGGTTTATGTTACAAAGAGCAGCTTAGAGTACCTAATAAAGACTTATTAAAGTACCGCAATCACAGATTTGAATAGAACAATTTTTTACAAGATGGAAGGTGCACAATTACACCATGAAAATTATGCGTTACAAAGAGCAGCTTATTAATTGCCTAATAGAGACTTATTAAAGGACCACAATCACAGATTTAAATAGAACAATGTTTTACAAAGATGCAAGGTTCCCAATCACACCACAAATGTATATGTTACAAAGAGCAGCTTATAGAGTGCCCTCATAGAGACTTATTAAAGGACTGGAATCACATATTTGAATAGAATAATGTTTTACAAGATGGAAGGTGCACAATCACACCATGAAAGGTATGTGTTACAAAGAGCAGCTTATAGAGTGCCTAATAGAGACTTTTTAAAGGACAGCAATCACAGATTTGAATAAAACTATTTTTTACAAGATGCAAGGTGCACAATCACACCATGAAAGGTATACGTTACAATGAGCAGCTTAGAGTGCCTAATAGAGATTTATTAACTGACCGCAATCACAGATTTGAATAGAATATTTTTTTACAAGATGGAAGGTGCAGAATCACACCATGAAAGGTATGCGTTACAAAGAGCAGTTTATAGAGTGTCTAATAGAGGGATTTAAGGACTGCAACCACTGATTTGAATCAATAAAAATATGTTTTATAAGATGCAAGGTATTAGTCTACAAACTTGGTTGGAATAATCTATATTTGATTCTATTGCCTTGCCAGCCACTGCCAGCAAAACTGTACACTATAGAATTGCAAATCATTTAACTACAAGTTCAATTTCTGCAGCTTCCAAAAAACAGAGCAGACAACATTTTTTTTACTTTTATATGTGACTGACCACTCTGCAATACTTGGACAATTGTTATACTTTATAGCCTACTACATAATATATGTGTAATGGCTTTTGACAAATTAGTCATTCTTGATACCCTACCACACAGATTATATGTGTAATGGCTTTAGAAAAATTAGTCACTCTTGTCTTGATAGCCTAATAAACAGATTACATGTATAATGGCTTCTGAAAAATTTGTCACTGCGTGCCCTATACTACACTCACTGTGTGCGCGTACACTGCACCAAGTGTCTCCAGATCAAGACACCTTTTTTTATAAAAAAAAATGTACAAAAGATAGCCCTAATAAGGGCTTTTGTTTTTTTTAGTACAGCACAAATATACACTAGGATGCTAGGTATATATAGTGATGCTAGTAGAGCTACATCTGAACGACACTATCAACACCAATCTCTTATCTAAAATGGCTCCAAGGTGACGTGGGAGTGCCTTATAAACCCTCAAAACCATGCAACAACTGTGTTCCTTAACAGCGCAACCACAAAGCAGCTGAAAAATAACGTGAGATTTCAAGCTGCAAAAAAAAACAAAACCGCAAAATCCAACATTTCTGCCTCGATTTTTTATCCGAATTTGGCGGGAAGATCCGAGCCATGGCTCACTTCGACTCAGAACCCCAAAATTATGATCATCTTATGTCGCATATTATAACAAATACTGTCCACCTGTCCCAAAAATCTTTTAAAATCTTATGAGTTATAAATATAGGAGGTGATTTTATTTATATAATTGGCTGCTACTAACTCACCAAGCCTAGATTCCTTCAAATTATTGTCTTGTTAAGACCAATGTATTTGCAAAAAAATAATGTTGACTGACATTGATTTTAGGTGTGAAGCCACGTTTCCTTTTAATTGCAGAATTAAGGCATCCCACATGCCATGAGATACATTTTAGAGATTCATTGATTCACTGCAGTATGAATATATGAATTGGATATTGTGTGCTATATGATTTAAGAACTAAGTAAGAGAGCTAACTCATGTAAGCAACGTACATAAGTCAGCTCTAGGTACTGTGCAAGTGCAGTACTCATATTTTGCAATGGAGGAACGCAGCCACCTGATGCTGCGTTCTGTACGTAATTCAGCATCTGCAAGGGGGGCTAGACCGGGTGTAGTAGTAATTCCCGGCGTAAAAACCCCGACAGTAAAAATACCTCCATGAGGGTACCGGCGCTGAAAATCCCGACACCTCAAAAATACCGTCCAAATAAATTACCGGCAATTTAAAATACCGTCAGTAAAAATACCGTCACATAAAAAATACCGGCGTAATAAATTACCGGCACTTTAAAATACTGTCACTTTAAATGCCGTCACATAAAAAATACTGGCCCCCAAAAAATCCCGGCACCACTGAAAATACTGATGCATAAAAAATATAACGGCAATTTAAAAACCCTCCCGCTAAGCAATACCTGACAATAAATACTTACAGCTAGAATCCCGACTCCCATGGCGG
>WWET01005057.1:8975-19451 GCA_011038615.1 Limnodynastes dumerilii
CTGCTGCGCTTCTGTATACAAAATAGACAGATGTGCAACTCTGGATCAGGTCCATGATGGTCTGTACTGATGCCAACAGATTGAAAAAGTGTCCTCATTAAAATTGCCAAACAAATAAGATGCAGAGAGCAAATGTAACAAAAAACAAACCAATCTATACCCTCAAAGCAAGATGTTCTTAATTATGATTCCTAAATACATTGAACACGCACTTGCAGATAGACTAATGAGGAAAAAGTTGACTTAAGAGAAATAAAGGAAGGTCTACACTTGCACCTAAAAAAGGTGTAAATGCAGCTCTGAATTAGCCCTTCTGGTCCGGATTTACAGTTAAATTTAGATTTTAGACCGCGCTTACGCAATCTACATACAGAAATGGTACGTAGATAGCGTAAATAAGCTACCACGCAAGCGTAAACAACGCATGTAAGATGAAAGCTACGTAACTGTGAATCCAGACCTCTGTGTTTATAGGTCTTTGGAACATTTTTTTAACGATTTTTAACCCCATAGTAACTGCTAAATATTATGAATAAAGTGTACAATGTTGTTAATGCCTAATTTATATTCAACTTTAATATCAATAAAAAGGATTACACCTGTACTACCGCTGATTCACGCGTAACACCTTAATCCCACCCCAACTGTAAAATTTAAATGCTCCCCTGCCCACCTTACGGAGTTTAGCCAGGTTTAGGGGTTACACCGCCCTGTCGGATGGATTTCCACTTGTACAGAACTAAGTTCTGTACATATGAAGATCCATCATGGAATATCTGGCATGCAAGCCCAGATTAACAATGGGGTTAATGGGACTACAGCCCCAGGCCTTCAACAGAAAACAGGCCCCCACACTGCAGATCTTCAGGCCTCCCACTGCAGAGTGTAAGGATGAATGTCAAGGACTGACATTTTCCTCCAAACATTGTATATCGGCCATTGGTCATTTTAAGCCCCAGGCCCACATGGCCCTCAATCCGGCTCTGCTGGCATGTGCATTGCCTGTCTGACAGCCGAATTCCACATCTTGCGTGATAAATCCGGCTATACTTATTAAGCGTGGATCTGGTCTGTACTAAATCTTCAACCATGAAAAGTGACAAATTTGTATTGAATAAATTGGTTGTATATGGAGAGAACTTTGTGATATTAAGGATGAACATAAATTAGGTCATTTAAGTATAACAATATAGTAGCAACAATGGGGCTGATTCAGAGTTGCACTACCACCTTTTTTTAGTTGGAAGTGTAGACCTGAGCAATACCATGTTGAATTGCAAGGGGAGGCAGTTTAAAATTGCAAAACCAGAAATAAAATTAGGAGGCGAAGTTTCTTAGCTCAACTCTATTATACAGAATATATAATATATATATATAATAAACATAAAGCTATGCAGTATTTTAGTTCTATGTGTAAAAGTAATGTATTTTCCCTGCATGCTAAATTTTTTAAATGAATTAACACCCCTTACTTAAAAAAATGGTTTAGCCGAGCTGTACACTTGCACCTAAAAAAAGGTGTAAGTGCATCTCTGAATCAGCCCCTTTGTGTTTTTGATAAAGAAATTAGTGTGGAGCTTGTGACACTGATTTCAGAATTGAATAGCAGCACTTATGTTTGGCTAAATTGTAAGCCTATAAGGATGATGTAAGCGCAATGTTTTAGATATATTTGTGTGTGTAGATAGATAGATAAATTACACCTTTAAATGTTAATATTCAAGATTTCAATAATAATATATTTACCTTTACATAGTTTAAATCAGTTAAAGTGAAAAAGTATCCCCCAGCCATCATTGCAGCCTCCTTGTATGTCCCAGCCTTCACTGCAGACCCCTTGTATGTCCCAGCTGTCATTGTATCCCCCATTTATATGCCCCAGCAATAATTATAGCCCCCACTTGTATGTCTCAGCCTTAATTATAGCCCCCCTTTGTATGTCCCAGCCATCATTGTAGCTCCCACTTGTATGCCCTAGCCATCACTGTAGCTCCCATTTATATGCCCCAGCAATAATTGTAGCTCAAACTTGTATGCCCCAGCCATCATTGTAGCCCCCACTTGTATACCCTAGCCATCACTGTAGCTCCCATTTATATGCCCCAATAATAATTGTAGCTCAAACTTGTATGCCCCAGCCATAATTGTGGCCCCACTTGTATGCCCAGCATCACTCAGGTGTGAAAGAGCTGCTGCGAGATGTGTCCTCGGATGTTGAAAATGCCTGGCTGGCTGTTGTTAATGTGCCAGTTTCTGTCTCTCTCCTCTGGCAATAGAGGGTAGAGGCATCCCGTTCAAGACTAAGAACTGGTGCGGTCTGCACCCCCCCCCCCTCTCAAGCTGGGAAACCTGCATGAACTGAAGCTATACCTCCAGTCCATAAAGGGTCTATTACATAGGGTTCTATGGAAGGGTAAGCTGTGATAACGATCCCTTGGGTACACACACACACACACACACACACACACATTTATTGTTTTACAGCTGAAATTTATAAAATAGTGTTCAAATGTTATACCTTTTAATGTAATTCACAGTCTTGCTGGATATGTGTTTAAAAAGCTGTATATTATTCAAATCAACCCATGAGTGCTTTCCTTTTCCACACAATAGATTATACACCTGAGGTGTTATTGTGCTGTTTCCATGGTCCCCAGGTAACCTGTCTAATCCTGAAACGTTTGTTTATGAAAGCAGGAAGCAGGTTCTTTAACCATTGATATGGAGCAGGAGAGTTGAGTGTTGAGCAATTAGAGGCGTGTTTCTCTGTTAGGAACAAGAAGCATGCACAAGGGACTGATAAGCACCTGGTCATAATAGACCACAAAAGGCGAATAAGGAACACTAAAAGATTTTGTTTGCAGTTCTATATATTCTAATTTCAGTAAGTAGATAAACAAGCCTTGTCTGACTGGTTGTTTTCAAGATTTCAGGTTGTAATAGAAGTTCAATCCCAAGAGAAAGATAACAGGTGGCACTGAAAAGAATATCCTTTCGACAAAAACCCTTGTGGATTCAACCTTTATCACCTTCTCCATTGTACTAGTTAGGTAATTTGCTTGAGAAATCAGTATTAAAACATAAATGACTGCTATTCAATCAGATAGGAGAAGCTCAGTTACTTCACAGTTGTTAATTATTTACTACAGCCTAACCCACATCACGATGAGATCATTAGCCATTGTGGCTGCAAACAGGTAGTATGCATCTGGATGTATTGCTGGAAGGGGTGTTACAAGCATGTGAACTTTGATCCAAATCCTGTGTAATCCAGTACCAACGTATCTATGCCGCTTTCTCTGCCATGGCCCTTAGCCGTTCTGGACTTGGTCGCTGTACATGTTGTTTTTGGTTAGCAGTGGCCTTTGATGTCTTTGGTCTGGCTGTCCTCCTAATTGGAGTATTTGCAAATGTCTTCTTCTACGACTTCCTAATCTATGCTGGATCTATTGTGATCTTTCTCAGTCTCATCTGGTGGGTCTTTTGGTATACAGGAAATATTGAAGTACCCCTAGAGGAATTATCTGACGATGTAGGACTTACTAAAAAGAACAATGGAGTTCTGGGGCTTGTCAGGACACTCTCTGGCCGCCTTTCAAAAAGCTTCAGGAGAAGTAGAAGTGCCAGAACACGCAGGCAGGGCCAGAGGGAGAGTCCAAGTCCAAAGCCAAACCGAATGGATAGACCAATTACTTTGCCAATGACAACACAACTAAACAGTGCCCCTGCCACTCTAGAAAGGGAGCGAAGGGAAGTTACACTGCAAGAAAATATCAACAGCCTACCTATTTAATGATTTCTCCAAGGTTGGTATTTTATACAAAGATAAAATTTTGCATTTGTATTCAGTTAATTTTGTTGTAAATTAATTCACATTATGTTTTGATTAAAGGACATATATATATATAATTTTTTTATTTTTACTTTTTGTATGGGTGATGGGAGACTATTTTAGCCCTGTATACGCCCAAAAAGCATATATAAATAAAAATGTATTTAATGATGATTTGGACGTACAACTTGTGACAATTTGTCACATTTGTCTTACTGTTTCTAAATAATTTTTATGGACTAATTTAAGTGCAGTTTTCTTTTACATGGTTCAAAAATGTATTTCCAAATGCAAAAATTTTGTAAAATATTTACATCATATAACAAAGGGCTTAATGCTCTTTCAGATAAATTATTTATTTTTTAGCTTTGCTTTCTTTTAAGATCCATCATAGTAACCCCAATTTCCAATACCCCAGGGCAACATTACTGAAAAAAATATCTGTAATCCTTCTGTACAAATCCATTACAACCACATTTATTTATTTTCTGCTTCTTCTGCTTTTTAAACATAAACCAATTTGCACTTTTTTTTTGTCATATCACTGATGATACTAAAACATGTGGGACTAGCACTGCGCAAATCAGCTACAATTTGTATATTCTTTTAATCATTGTGTCATTTTAATCCTTCAATGCAGCATTGCATAAGTCAGCCCTAACTTTATAACTGTGCATGCACACGTCAGATGTTCCGTGGCAGATCTCCTTTTGTATGGAAGGAGATCCGTACGACAGGGCGTGCCATGCCCTCTGCATGCCTCAACCTGGCAAGGGGGCGGTTATAGGCTTGCTGATTAGGCACTGTGGGCAGCATTAGGCCTCTCCATATGAATGCAGAGTCATACAGAGAGTTTAAGGTTTATGGCTGTGGATATTGGACAAGGTCAGCACTTGAGAGGAGAGTGACATGGGAGTTCACTGTGTACAAAACGTATGTAGAGGTCTGGATATAGCCCACTGTGAGGCTTATCCATGAGTGGAGTGATTTACAATACATGAAGTAAATCTGGAGGTGCCCTTTTCTAACATACACAAATCCCACAAAATATATAAATCTATTAAATAAATAAATAAATAAATAAAAGTATACTTATGGGGCTTTGATTTTTTTTTCTGGGTCCAGTACTGTATCTTCTGCTATTATGTCATTACTGACATATATTTAAATACTAACAGTGCCAGGCGTTGCCCGGGTTTAAATCTTTAACTTATTAAATTATCAATGATTTGGATGTTAACATTTAAAATATAATTAGCAGTTTGATGATATTTACAGTTTTTGCTATAATGTCATTTCAAAATAAGCTCCGTCCTCTTTTTAGCCAATCTGTGCCCACAACTGACCTTATTTTTTCAAACCCCACTCTCTTTTCCATAAGCCCTGTCACAGGGGCAGATTAGCCATAGGACTTACAGGGAATTTTCCCGGTAGGCCAGTGGCCACTGGAGGCCACTCAGCAGCTCCTATTATATTTGAAGACTAGGACGTTGACTGTCATGGGTGGTGGTTGCTAAAATTATGTTTGTATAGAACAGAGATAATTAGAATGTTGTGGTGGTGGTCACTAGGATGCTGGGTGTGGGTCCCCGGAAAGAATGGCCCTATTCCGATAGGGCCGTTTTCTCCCATCCAGTTTGAAACTGAGGCATAGCAATCAATCCACAGAACGCGGTGCTCCGAAAGGTAAGGCTGTAAACTACCCCAACCCTTCCCCTAATTCTAAACCTAAGCCTCTCCTTTCATTACCCTAACCATAACCCTCCCCTTCCCCTTCTGTTACCTTAACCCCCCTTTCCTTGCAGCCTGGCCCTGACCCTCCCTTCCCTGCAGCCTGACCCTAACCCTCCCTCCCCTGCAGCCTGACCCTAACCCTCCCTCTCCTGCAGCCTCTAACCCTGGAGAGGTTACTCACCTCTCCTGTGGTCCGGGTCCTGCAGTAGTGGCGGTGACATTTCCGAAAAGAATGGGTAAGTAGTCCGATCGGCATTTTCATCTATTCTAAAAAAAAAGTTATAAACTAAAGGGGTATTCAAAATAGGGGCATCCGAGAAGAAACTTTAAGATGTCCCTATTTCAGAAATCAGGCGGGGACTGCAGCCGCTAGGATGCTGTATGTATTTGGTGGTGGTCACTACGATGCTGTATGTATTGGGTGGTGGTAACTAGGATGCTGTGTCTTTCGTGTGGTTACATGGGTGGCAGTGAATATCTGCATTGCATAGAGGTCACTATAAATCTTTTATTTGCCTTGTGAAAAATTAGTCAGTTGATGTTGTATTTACTACTAACCCTTTCACGCACTTAACTAGCGATACATAACCCTGCCCCAATATTATATATTTTGCACCGCTTTATTTATTTCTTTATTCTGTAATAATCTAGTTTATATATTTTTTTGATTCCGCCAATAGTGATCTCACCCACATGTGGCGTCTTGCAGTTTTTTTCCAGGGCCACTTTAAGTTCCCAATCCGCCCCTGCCCTGACCCCTTTGCAGGCTGCAAATTGGGACAGTACTTTCTAAATTGGGATGTAATTTCATCTAAATCCATCCAGTGGAAGGCCTAGAACAGGTTCCCTGTGTCAAAATTCGAAATAGGGCCATTCGCAATAGGGACCTACACTCGTATGTAACATACTATTATCCAGTGTAAACTACATTAGAAATAATGGGCCCCCATCCCCAAACAGATCAGATATAATATAATTATAATCACATTATATTCAAACTATGATAAAACAAAGAAAGTAATATAGTAAAGACACACAAAATATTACAGAACCGGTTGACCTGCAATTTCCCTTTTCAAGCTACCAGTGTAGCTGCATCATTAGATAAACTGCTGTCTAGTAAAAACATGTTCGAAGTCATAAAAGTTATGGCACCTACATTTTAACTAAAGGTGCCTAAAATACCGGTTGCAGTCCCCGGCTAGAAGTTCCTAATTCCAAAATAGGGATATCCGAAAGTTCCTTTTCAGATGTCCCTATTTCGAATACTTACCAGTTCATACTTTTTTTTAAGAATGGGTAAGTTTGCTGACCGGCATACTTCACCCATTTACATTTGGAGATTCCGCTGGAGCTGCCGCTCCGCCGCTGCTATCGCCGGACCGAGGGAAAAGTGAGTAACCTCTCCATGCGGAGTAGGGAGGGTTATGGTCAGGATGCAGGGGAGGGAAGGTTACAGTCAGGCTGCAGGGGAGGGAGGGTTAGGGTCAGGCTGGGAGACATGGAGGGTTAGGGTCAGGCTGCAGGGAAGGGACAATTAGGGTCAGGCTGCGGGAGATGGTGGGTTAGGGTCAGGCTGCCAGGAAGGGAGGGTTAGGGTCAGACTGTCAGGAAAGGAGGGTTAGGGTAGTGAGAGGGGAGGGTTAGAGTTAGAATTAGGGAAAGGAGTGGGGGACTTTTTTTTTTATTTCTTTTAGAAGCACCGAAAGCTCGGTGCTCCGTGGATCAATTGCAATGCCTCCTTGGGGCATATGCAATCGAAATCCCAGCCAGTTTTGAACTCGAAATAGGGCTGTTCTAAGTGGGTACCAACACCCCTAAAATTCACCCTATGGGGCTGCTCAAGAGTTTGAGAGTAAGGGCAAAATAGGTGCAAGTAAAGAACTTTGTTAAACCATGTTGAAAAGTAAAGGCAAATTCAGAAAGAGATTCAGAGTTGAGATATGAAATTTTCTAACTTAACTTAACATGCCCTATGTGCAAAAGTAAAGAACTTTCAAAGAATGCAAAATAATTTAAACTAATTTGTACCTCTTCCCCTTGCAACATAATTTTCTATATTTGCAGCAGTTTTACCCTTACTATCAAACACTAGAACAGCCTATATTTAAAAAGCTGGGTAAAACAGAAATTCTCTTTCCCAAAGCATCACTTGCATCCAAAACTTTAATAATAACTAAGGCCTGGATCCAGACCCCCGCACGTTTTCCGTACGTGCAGGGGTCTGTCAATCCGAGAGAAGGGAGTGTACTCCCCCTGTCACTTTCCTCTGTTTTGCGGGCTTTATGGCAGCTTACATACAACCGCTAATCCGCACCAGTGTGGGAGCCCCCTCCCACACTGTACACTTTGCATGCTTCCCCCCGCCCGCTTTAGTGGGTGGAGGGGAAGCACAGTCCATTTTCTAGAAAAAGGGCTCGTATGCCATCCAGTCAAGTCAGGCCACTTACTCACCTTTTGTGCGTAAGTGACCTGACGGTCTTACTTCTGGATCCGGTTTATGATACTGTTGCCAGTGCCAGCCCCAGGTCTCCTAACCCTGTGCAAGGAATTTTTAAATGCATCCTCTATCCCCTTTCCTCTTCAATACACTTCTATCCAACTACATTTTATTACCAACCTATTTTTTGACCAGAAATAAAAAATATTAGCAAAATATATTTTTTATTTTATTTATGCTGAATATGCCCCATAATACTGCCCCATGCATGCATAATAGGGTTCTAAACTTCTACCATAATAAGGTTATTTATTCCTCCTTAAACTTAGTTCTATTATCAAACATAATAGGCATTTTTGATCTCCAAAAGAATTTTATATGAAATAGAACATTATCATTATTATCATACAAACTTCCTACTTGTACTAACAGTTTAAATATTGATATGCAGAAAAACAATACCCAACATTTACATTTAATTGATTCTCTAATAAGCTAATAAAGAAGTGGAAAAGGGTTTGGGAGAGGGCTGTTGTACAGAGTGTTAAGGAAGGAAGGAGGGATAATGAGTAAGAAATTAGCACAATATTAGTTTAAGACCTCTGACAGGATTTCATTTAGATGAAGACAGCCTGCAATTACTAAAAAAAGTTTGTATGTCATGGCGGGACAGCCAGCGGAGGGTAAGTTTTAGTAAGTAATATGACCGCAGCTCCCAGGCTGATTCGAACCTGGATGAGCTACGTTCATATGGGTAATTAAATAGAGCCCATAATGTTAACCTTCATGATCTCTGCCAGTGCAGTGGTCAGAGTTTTTTGCAAGAAAGCCCTGCCCCTCCCTCATTCTGTCACAACAAAAACTTTAGCAGAAGGATAATGAGGGAACCTATTATCCTTCTGATAAAGTTTGTGTTGTAACAGAATAAGGGAGAGACAGGGCTTTCTTGTCAAATCTCTGCTCTTTTTATACTGCCAAAGTCTGTACAATCAAAATGTTATTTCCACTTGTATTGCTTTTAACTGAGATTGACAGTTGCAAAAGCCAGTCAAAGAGTAACAACTTATTCAAATATTTCTCACTCAGAGTTACAGATAACAGTTCAATCAAACCAATGATAGGTATTTAGCAAAACGATCTTTAATATGCAGGGTCTATCTGGGTCTTAGTGCTATCCCAGTGATTACAGCATTTATGATTGATGTCGTTACTAAGTCAAGTGTTTCTATGACAACACTAGGAAATAACCCTTGATTATACTGATAAATAATATGGTTATAAATACACTTTCCTTGACTAAAAATACATGGTAAAAGGTTGAGGTATCCAACAGAAAATATAATTTTTTAATAAATTAATATTATAATATTAATAAATAATTATTAGTAGTATAAACATGATTGTACAAAACTCTCCAGCCGCCCTGAGTCATTCTAATAGAATAACTTATGTAAATCAACCATTCTTAGTAGAAGAAAGCGTTTCTGGATCATTTTGTCTGCTTTCTGACATATCGTCCTAGCATACACTTCAAACAAATATTGAGCCAATAAGTCCCATGAAGGCCATTATAGTGACTATTACAGTAAATGATGGCTACTGACAGTAGTAGACTGGATTTCTTCTACTTGAGCAGCAAAAATATTTATCACAGGGTATATACGGATAAAGATTTTTTGTTACTATATTCTATGGTTTTCTTGAGCCAGAGATTTATAAGGTCTCACTTGTTAGTTTCAATCTTTGCTCTCTCAATAATGTGGTGCTGGATGAGTGCAAATATTGATAGATTGGATTGTTAAGAAATTGCACTCCTTTGTTGGATCATATCTTATCATGCAATGACCTCTGGTAGGACTATGGGGATGTGGAGTTTTCTTGTTAATATGTTACTGTTATTGACTACTAAATATCAGGTCTAGGGTGAACTTCCAAAAAATAGTCTTAAATTGTAAAGCTGCAATACTATAAACAAAGAAATAGACATGGGAACACAGGGCCGGATTCAGAGTTACGAGCATGTGCGATGCGGAATCGCAAATGCTCATTTGACTACGGGCTATTCAAGGATGCACATCCGTGCATCCTATAGCCCACTCTGAATAGCACGTAAGGTGCTGTTCAGAGTAGTATGCGGATGTGCAAGGCACTTGGTAAAAAGTAGTCGGAGCCTTAGTGGCTCCAACTTTTTGTTTAAAATAAAAAAAAAAACATTCCCTCCCCGGCCGCCCCGCCGCCGCAGCCCATGTGTAAAAAAATAAATAAATAAACCTTCCTTCCGACAGGGCATACTGCAGGTAGTAGAAGTACAGGCACAAGCATGCCCATGAATGACAGGGCATGCTAGCGCTTGTAGAACTACTATCGGCAGCATGCCCTGTTTAAAAAACAGACCATGGCCATTTAGTCTTTAAAAAACAAAAAAACTGTGCCCGCTACATAAAAATAAAAAAGCCTTCACATGTCCCCA
>WWET01005057.1:48270-61895 GCA_011038615.1 Limnodynastes dumerilii
GTAATGTTTCCCCTCCAGCTTTAGAGGTGTTAAAAGCTAAATACCAGTATTCTTGGAAATCCACCGCCCTGTCCTATCTGGGCATTTTGGTCCCTAGCTCCTTGAGTAGAGTCTTTGAGGTCAATCTCCCTCCGTTGTACAACCAATTAAATTCACTAGTCAATGCTTGGGTTCTGTTCGAGGTTTCCTGGCTGGGACGGGTGGCAGCCTTTAAAATGTCCCTTCTCCCCAAATTGCTTTACTTATTCCGATGCATCCCATATGCCTTTCCTAAGCAAGATCTGCTTAAGTTTAAGAGACTGATGCTCTCCTATGTGTGGAAGCAGAGGACTCCGAAGCTCGCATACCACCGTCTGATTCTCGCCAAGAAACATGGGGGGTTAGGCCTACCGGACCTAGTGGCGTATCATGAAGCATCCCTCCTGGCACAGATAGGAGACTGGCACCTCCCTCCCGGACATAAGCCTTGGGTTGACCTGGAGAGAAGTACCTTGGGTCACTTTCCCTTAGCAGACCCGATCTGGATGGCTAGGGCAGATCGTGGGGCAATTCCAATTCAAATCTATATTGGATACGCTTCTGGTTTGGGATAAAATAGCGCCGGCACACCTGGGTATCACTCTACCTACTAATAATGTCTCATTGACAGCGGTGTCCTTTCTCATTCCTGACCTGTCGGTTTCTGGCCTGATATCTAGGGGATGGTCGACTATCTCGGAGCTTACAACCTCGGGAGCCATATGCACATTTGATGTTTTGGCCCACAGATTTAGTCTCCCACCGACCCTCACGTTTCAGTACCTCCGACTAAGACATTGGGTTTCCTCGAAATATAAAACTCTGGGTACCCTACAACCCCCCCCTCCGGCGATATTGGCTAAACTTACTGGGAGTGAAAGCAAAGGGGCTATCTCCTTTTGGTATGTAGCAATCACCACCCCTGCAAACCTTAGTAAAACCCGAGCTCAAGCCCAGTGGGAATCGGACTTGGGGATATCGCTTACTAGCCAGCAGTGGTCCCAGTTATCCCAGCGCTTACATAAAAGCTCTAAGTGTGTCAGCCATACAGAAATGTTCTTCAAACTGTATCATAGATTATATCTCACCCCGGTGTTGCTGCATAAAATGTGGCCCTCGGTTTCTAGCATGTGTTGGCGGGAGTGTGGTTTGGTGGCAGATATCATGCATATTTTCTGGAGTTGTCCAAAGATAAAGCCTTTCTGGTTGGAAGTATTTGACCCGGCCTCCAAGGTTTTTAAACTCCCTATCCCTCCAGACCCTGCGGTAGCCTTACTACATTTGTTCCCCCCCGCCTTCCCCAGAGAAAATAGATATTTACTTGGACAGATGTTGCTAGCCGCCAGGGCCTGTATAGGTCAATTATGGAGAGACCTGAGAATACCGAGTATATCTAAACTGTATGACAAAATCCAGTATAATTGTACCATGGAAACAGTCGGTGTTCCATATGCAGCTTCTGCTTCCAATCCACACTTACGCTGGCTACCCTGGTCGGACTACGTGGCGGAGGAGTGCAAACGGCGGGCTGCCTCCTCTTCTGGTGTGCGGTCTGACGGGGAGCACTTCTCTTTGAATGAACCCCCCGAGACATAATTGCATCCCCCCCTGGGGAGCTCGACATACCTCTTTTGATGATGCCCTGCGGGAGCACGTAGGATGTCCCACGAGGTGACCTACAGACGGATCTTCCCTTCCCTGTCCCTCCCCCTTCCCGCAAGTTGGCTTTATATTTCTATCTACATGTAGCCCTATTGAATGCCTTTTATTCAACGTATGCTTTGTAAATTGTACATTGCTCCCCCTCCCCCTGTTCTTTTTTCTGTACCCCCCGTTTTACTGTTTTTGTTGAAAATCTGAATAAAAACTATTATTGAAAAAAGAATGTAGGAAATCTACATCCAATGTGGGGTGAATTGTCTTGCTTTTAACCTTGCATAACTGTCTTTGGTAATGCCATAAATATATTGTCTGTTGTTCACATTTTATCAAGAGGGGAGATTCATACACCCTTGGAGGGCTATGCAAAAATACTGTTATAGAAAGTCCACAAAAGTCACTGCTACTCCGTCTGAACCCTCCACCATGGGAAAGCCTAGGCCCGCTGCATCAAAACCATCCCCATCCCAGGGTGGCTCGTCGCCTCCAGACCCATTGGAAGGGGGGATGAGCCAACCCCTTCTCCCCACGCCAGCCTTGGCCTCTGGGGCCGGGACGGCGCAGGAGATCCTGCAGGCCTTGTTGCCGGTTATTGACAAAAAGTTTGAGTCCCTCCAATCCTGGAGAACACGAACAGGATAACTGCACTGGAACAACTCACCAGTGATAATGCTGACTCCATCCTGACTGTACAGAATGAATCTGAGTGGCTGAAACAACAAGTCAGATCGTTGACTGATAAAGTCAACGACCTTGAGAACCGTAGCAGGTGAAACAACCTCCGGTTCATAGGGGTTCCCGAGTCGGTAAAAGGCCAAACACTATTTACCTTTTTATCTCAGAATCTGTTGTCGGCACTCGGTCTGCAGGATTCATTGACCTCACCCCAGATTGAGAGGGCACACAGAATAGGCCCAGATAGGGGTGACGGGAACCAGCGCCCTAGACCTGTTATAGCGCGATTTCTAGATTTCAGAGCGAAAGAACAGATACTAGCGGCCTATAGACGGGTGAAACAACTCGAGGTGGATGGTCACAAAATCCTTGTATTTCAGGATTATTCTGTCACGGTATCGCAAAAAAGGAGAGAATTCTACCCCCTGTGCAAGCTTTTAATTAAAAAGGGTACTAGATTTGCTCTATTATTTCCTGCTAGGCTGAAGATTGTGGAGAATGGCCGTGAATTGATTTTTGATGACCCAAAGGAAGCGAGGCGCTTTCTTGAAACACCCTCTCCCAGGTCTAGGTCTCCTCACTCCAGCCCTCGATCACCACATATTTAATTATTGTATCAGGTAATGAGCATGTACCCTCCTGAACAGCAGCAGAATAATTAGGATCAAATAGGGGTATCACCTCGATGGTTATTCTCCACCCCACAACACATGGTACTTCAAATAATCCACGTTCTGTCTGGTTGTTGTTTGGCTTTTCTTTTTGGTTTGTTTTTCTTATTCTATTTGAATAATGTTATACCGGACTCCCTGGTATGTTTCCCAGGGAGCCTCAACATTTATGTTTGGTTTAGGTAAATGTAGAAAATGTTTAGAAGCAATTGTCCATTTGATAGCACATTTTTTCTATCTTATTTGCAAAACATCACATGTTATAAAGTGTTTAATCCTGTGGTTCCTCATCAGGCTCCTCCCGTGTGTCGAATTGATGAAAAACATACAAGGTACAGTTGAGCACATATCTCTTCACCTGTTTCTCCATGCCTCATAACCGAGGGAGTGCCATGCCGTCAGGAGGGGGTGAGTCGGCCATGCGGTCTTATCCTCACACACTGCTTGCTGGTGTATCATTGCACCAGTTGGCAATAGCATCCTGGAATGTGGGAGGCCTAAACACGCCGATTAAACGGAAAAAAGTTACGAATTACCTAAAAAAATCACGAATTGACATCGCGTTCCTACAAGAAACACACTGGAGAGAGGGGGACAGATCTGCCCTTAAAGATGCATGGATAGGGGATTGTATTTCAGCCTCGTATCAGACAAAAGCTAGGGGGGTAGCGATTATTATTTCTAAACGACTAAATTACTGCATATTGAAAACGATTACAGACCCGGAAGGTCGTTATGTAATGCTGTCTATACAGGTCAATGACACTGTGTTTACATTGATGAACATATATGCCCCCAATGGGAACCAGAGGGATTTTCTTCAGCAAATCATTGGGCAAGTGCTACAGCAGGACCACCCTAACTTAGTTTTAGGGGGTGACGTTAATTGTGTGGAGAACCCTGACGTAGATAGGTCCTACAAGGCCCCGCATGTGAGTACTCTAAGAGAAAATCCCATTTCCAACTTACGAGTCACACTGGGTATGGTAGATCCCTGGCTTTTGAACCCTGGGGACAGATCCTATACTTTTCATTCGGGGGTGCACCGATCATTCTCGAGGATTGACTATATCTTAGTGTCGGATGCCCTCATGGCTCAAATTATGGACGCCCACCTGGGAGATATTCTGATATCCGACCATGCACTAATTAAGATCTCGATTCGATTAAGGCCGGAGGGTAACCGTCCGAGACATTGGAGGTTCCCTGCCCACCTCTACCAATCTGATCAATTTAAACAGTATTTGCGACACCAATGGTCGGATTATCTCGACAACAATATTGGGCACTGGGACAATTCGGTCCTCTTCTGGGGGGCGTCCAAGGCAGTAATGAGAGGCCACATTATTGGATATGTCTCCAGGGTCAATAAGAGCAACAGGGAAAAATTCCTCTCTCTCAAACAAATGGTGTCCCATAGTTACCAGATTTATTCCTCTGACCCTTCAGAATTGCATCAACAGGAGTACCATAATGCAAGGCTACTTCTAGAGAGCTATCTCACATCCCAAGCTAAGTTACAACTAGATTACTCTAAAAACAAGTTCTATCGCTGAGGTAACCGGGCAGGCAAAGTTCTGGCTAGTATATTCAGACAGAAGCGCAGAAGGGGCCACATAGTAGCGATCCATGACGACACTACAAACACCGTAGTAACGAAGTCAGATGCAATTGTCCGGACATTTCATAGATACTATGCAGATCTGTATTCTGGATCTGCTCATGACCCCCAACTAAGGGCCAAGCTATTATCTGAAGCTAAACTCCCAACCCTAACCGCAGAGCAGAGAGAGATTTTGGACTCAGACTTAACGGAGGGGGAGATAGAGGCAGCTATTAAGGGTATGCACCTCCACAAAGCACCGGGCCCTGATGGGTTCTCCGCTGAATATTACAAAGCATTACAAGTGGAATTTATTCCAATTCTTTTAGAATTGTACCGTCATATTCATAGGAATGGCCCCTCTTTTCCCTCCTTTAACGAGGCGCATACGATCCTGTTGCCAAAGCCTGGGAAGGACCCCCTGATGACATCCTCATACCGTCCTATCACCCTTTTAAACCTAGATTTCAAGATCTTAGCTAAAATTATGGCCGACAGACTCCAGTCCATTCTACCTTCTCTCCTTACGGGTCATCAATTGGGGTTTGTTAGGGGTAGACACTCAGTCAAAGGCATCAGATTGGCCGTGGCGGCTCTAGCCGCTTCCCAAACATCTACCACGAAGAATGTCCTACTAAGTTTGGACGCACAAAAGGCCTTTGACTCAGTGTCTTGGCCATATCTCTATGAGGTCTTAAATCGCAGGCAATTTGGGAGGGACTTTGTCCAGTTGATTAATTATTTTTATCAGTCCCCATCTACTCTGCTACTGATTAATGGATTAAGCAGCGAAAAAGTAGAGATGCACAGGGGCACAAGACAGGGATGCCCCTTGTCACCCCTGCTGTTCAACATAGTACTGGACCCTATGCTGAGAGTCCTCCAAAACTGGAAGGTTCTGGAGGGAATTAGGATTGGGGCAGAAACGATCAAGATATCCGCTTTTGCGGACGACCTAATGCTCTTTATTGCTAATCCCCAAAACTCCCTGCTTCCACTCATGGCCAAATTGGAGGACTTTGGACAAGTATCAGGGTTCAAGGTAAACTTTGAAAAATCGCAAGCGCTGGCTCTGGGTAACAAGGGGGCTAGACCCGGATGGGCAACTAACATAAACTTAGGTTGGGCCAAGGGGGACATCCCATATCTGGGCATTAGAATCCCCAAAAACATAAATAACCTTTATAGCCTAAATATCACACAAATAAAGCTGAAATAGAGCTGAACAGCTGGAAGGGACTGTGCTTCTCATACATAGGGCGCATCAACCTTATTAAAATGATAACATTTCCTAGGTTATTATACCCCCTACAGGCGCTCCCTTTGTTGCTGACCCGCAGGGACTCGGCAAAAATAAACTCTATATTTCGATATTTCATATGGGGGGGTAAGAAGGCAAGGGTGGCCCTTTTCAAACTCTGCCAACCGAAGTCTAATGGAGGCCTCAATCTACCTAATGCAACTTTGTACAACCAGGCAGCTCAGTTGCGCCATCTTATTGATTGGCTACAAAACATATCTGGGCATTAGACTTTCCAAAAACATACATGACCTCTATAGCCTCAATATAACACAGGCGATTCATAAAGCTGAAACAGAGCTGAACAACTGGAAGGGACTGTGCTTCTCATACATAGGGCACATCAACCTTATTAAGATGATACCATTTCCTAGGTTATTATACCCCCTACAGGCGCTCCCTTTGTTGCTGACCCGCAGGGACTCGGCAAAAATAAACTCTATATTCCGATATTTCATATGGGGGGGGGCAAGAAGGCAAGGGTGGCCCTTATCAAACTCTGCCAATCGAAGTCTAATGGAGGCCTTAACCTACCTAATGCAACTTTGTACAACCAGGCAGCTCAGTTGCGCCATCTTATTGATTGGCTACAAAACTCCTCGATATACACGAATACCAGGGTGGAGCAGAACTTCCTTCTGGGTATCAGCTTACCTGCTTTTCTGCATCAACATGAGGCTGAATTGTCCGAGGAGGTCTAAAACAATCCATTACTCCATACCATGCGGAAATTATGGTTTCTCCTCCGACATCGTTTTAAACTGAACCCTTACGTCTCCCTGCATCTTCCACTCATTGGTAATCCAGGGTTCCAGGACCGCATGGCCGCTCATCCCTTCTTTTCCTAGAGGAAAGAGGGTGTGTTTTCTATTCGCCAACTGGTTGATCTAACAACAAAAAAGCCCTTAACATTCGCACGAGCTCTGTCTAAATACCCCTTCATGCGTAATTCTAATATGGCATTTTTACAGGCACAACACTACACCAGTGGGGAGATAAGAAAATTGTCTTTGGGAGATTGGGATAACCCACTTGACAGACTACTAGTGAAGTCTACCCCACAAAAACGTGCCATTTCTCAATTCTATAATTTCCTGGGTGAGGTTTTTGACTACTCTACTTCGTCTGCCGGTCTAGCACAATGGACTAAGGATTTCCCATCCCTTACCCCAGAAATACTAGTAAAAGAACTAGTGCGCTCTTCTAAAATGCTACCTGTGGTGACATACAGCAAGATGTTCTTAAACATCTTTCATCGGGGTTACCTATCGCCTCTCAGGCGGTACAAAATGGGACTCTCCCAGGATCATGCTTGTCCAAAATGTAAAGCGCCCGAGGCGGACCTAAAGCACTGTTTCTGGGACTGCCCCCTGATCAGAAGGTTTTGGATAGGCATATTGAGATTTTCCAAAGAGTTTCTGGTGGACACGTTTCCACTGACTCCTGAATGGGCCATCTTTGGGATCTTCCCTTCGAACCATAATGCAACTGGGGGATGTAAAAAGCTCATGCTGGCGATCTCGGCTGCAGCCAGGAAAAGTATTCTCCAGGTATGGGCCCAGCCTAGTCCACCCTCATTGTCATTGTTCAGAGAAAAATTATTTCATATATTTAGGATGGACTGGTTGGAGGCCACCTTACAAAGGGAGAGACAGGTGGAGAGACTCTTTGACACATGGGAGAGTTTTATCAATATCCTTTTGGATAGCATTAAGGACCAGGTCCTCAAGTGTTTCAAAAATACTATTTGGTATGCAACACGCACCGTGGCGCAGGATCCACCAATCTGGTTCGAGTCACCCTGAATCGGGTCTGTTAAAGTATTTTAGTGATAGAGTGCCGATTACATCTTAGCTCAAAGTGAAAAATGTGATGTTACAACCATGTACAATGCAATGTATTGTATGTTACGATGCTTTTGACTTTGCTTCAATAAAAAGAATAAAAAAAAAAAAAGAATATAGAGAGGTACAGGTGATTAATTACAACACATTTTAACTATAACAGTATAGTCCAAGGAGCCGACCAGATCACAGTCCCAGTAGTGTCCGTCAGCGACCCCCGCAGCGCACCAGCCCAAACAACATTTCAACCGCAAAGGTGGCTGTAGCAATACTTAGCCATCCGGACAGTCTCTGCGGCGTGGGCGTCTCTCTATCCACTCGGCTGCTTCCTCCGGGGTGTTAAAGAACTGCATAGAACCATCAGACACGATCCTGAGTCGAGCCGGAAACATCATAGCATACAAGATCTGTAACTCGCAGAGCCACCTCTTTACTTGGGAAAACTTAGCTTGGGACTTCTGCACCTCCACCGCGAAATCAGGGAAGACCGAGATCGAGGCATTATCCAGCCGGAGAGGACCTTTGGTGTGCACCAAACGCAGGACCGCATCCCTGTCTCGATAGTGCAGGAGCTTGGCAATGAAGGTACAGGCAGGTGCACCCGGAGGCGGAGGCTGTGTGGGAATACGGTGAGCCCTTTCCACAGCAAATTGAGGTGTGAATGCTTCCTTGCCGAACTCCCTGACAAGCCACTCTTCCAAGAAGGCCTCCTGATCCTCGCCCTCCGCCCGCTCCGGAAGGCCCACAAAGCGAAGGTTGTTTCTACGGAGGCGTCCCTCCATATCTGAAAGTTTAATTTTACATTGCCACACCTCACTTGTCAGGGTGGCAATTTGAGCAGGTATAGGGGCAACAACATCATCCAGCGTAGATATGCGCCCTCTCTGTTTCCACGACTCTCTAATGCAGATCCTGTCTCAGCTGCGAGATGTCCATCTGCACCTCCCCAATCTTTCCCATCAGCAACTTTTCGGATGATGATATGGCGCTGAGAATCTGACTTAAGGAGGGTTCAGGGGGGTCTTCCGGGGGGTCTCCCTCACCCTGTTGACTTGGAGGACTGGGGGGGTCCGGGGTGTGCAGACGTGGACTGTCTGGCGAACCTCTCCAGACGGGCAGCAGCCACCGCAGCATTTCCCGACCGCCCCGTCCCAACAATGCACTGCCTCTTGGTCTCAGTAATTTGTAATTCCACAGGCCCCAGCGAGAGCCAAGATGAATAGTAGAAGGGTAAATGACACGGCAGAAGTTCTGCAAGCAGCCACTTTATGACTTGAACTCAATAATTTGTAAATCCACAGGCCCCAGCGAGAGCCAAGATGAATAGTAGAAGATTAAATGACACCACACAGGCTCTGCAAGCAGCCACTTAAGATAACTTGGACGCAGATATCAGTAAAAAGGAAAGCAACAGAAGAATGGCTGGCTTCCCAGTGTAGATATTGTAGATATTGCAGATGCAGCCAGAAAGAGTAGACAGCAGTAATTCTGTTAAGGGCTTATATTGATTTATTTTTAGGGCCCCTCCACTGTAGACAGGACAATAAGGCACCCAGACATCCAGAGGAAGGTATAAAAGGGGGAAGCACAGGGGTCCCAAGTGCAGGGTATAACAGCGCAGTGTCAGAGAACACCTGCTGACAGGCCAATTATATGTCCCTCAGAACCAAATATTCTGTGCAGTAGTAAACGGAGATTCACAATGCCAAGGGCACCTGCTTTCAGATGGGGACAGGGAAGGAAACGCTCCTTACCACTGCGAGTCACCGCTGCAAAGATGGAGCCCGGAAGTCTGCTCCGTTTCGCGCCAAATGCCCCAAGACCGACCAGGTACCGCAAACTGTGCCAGGGGGGATCCTCTTCTCACTTGCTGCCCTGACGGTGAGTCATCAATGTGAACCCGCTGTCCGTCTCCCATGTTGCGCCGTCCCTGCCGCCAGAGAGCCTCCCCTTACGCCTCTCCTCCGCTCAGTCACAGCCACATACCGCAGACAGCCGCTGGAGCAACGCGGGACCACCGACAAGACACACAGGGGTCACAGGGGATGTCTATGAGTCACTCTGCACCGACTCAGCACCCACCTGTACCCCTAAAACGGATATATTTGCCGGATATATGAGGAGCTAAGGTGCCCTGCGTCCTAATTCATCCCAGTCCAGGCCACACCCCCCTCATTTTCTGCTTTTAAACCTGTGATATACAGGCATGGTGCAGCGCGTTATTGCACATGCCATATCTATAAACAGTTGTATTTAAAATGGTTTTCTATATACATAACGTACCAGATAGCTACTGCTTTTTATGTGCAGATTTTTAAGAAACTAAGTAATATGCATAGAAATAGGTTAGTTATCCTTAACAGCACAACTACTAACAAGCAGCACCCAGTAAGCTCCTATTCTATTCCCCCAAAAAATAAGTAGTCAAATGCACTGAAAGGTCAAGCTTAGGTGTGCTAAGATTTAGGCACAGTACTGTGGCAAATATATATGGAAGTCTTATCAATGAGTTGTAAAAGAAGTTCAATAAAAGTGATACTTGGATCTGGTAACTGTGTCTTAGTTTCTTGTGTGAAAGGAATGATTTCTTGGATACACTGTATCGATGGATTGCTGGTAGGTTCAATCTTGTTGTTCTCTGGTCATTTGGAAAACAAACGAAAACAAGAAACAAACTCTTGCAGTATATAAAACCAGATAAATATATATGAGTAAAATATTACTCACATTTAAGCCTCTTGGGCTTTATGCGTGTACAAATGAGGGAGGTCATCCTTGTTTCTCTCGAAGCAAGTATTTTGGTGTGTTTTTCTTAAACAAGATTTCTCTGGTCCTCCCAATTAAGGATAATTCTTTGATTCTCTCATAGATGATATAACGAAATATAGGGGAAACAAAAGGAAAAAATCTAGTGCAATATATTTATCACCAGACCATCTAAAGAGTGGAATATAACTCACATCATTGCCTCTTGGGCTTAGTGCAGAGCACTTAGGCTCTACAGGAGCGGAATCGCGTTGGCAGAGTGGGAAGTTGTGAGACCGGACCGTTAGTTACAGTGAGAGACCAGTTTACTAAGTGTGGCTTATCGGGCCCCTTTTATTTACATCTGCCCGCTGTGTTACCGGACCCTTTACGGACATCGGAGGTTTACCAGACCTGAAACAGGGGTAACTTTTACACTGGTATATTTTGCTTGAGAAGTTGGATATGTACGAATAAAATACCTTTTTAAAGATTAAAAAGGGGTTGTGTGCATTGAACTCCAGACGTATTTAGATGTGCACTAAGCCCAAGGGGCAATAATGTGAGTGGTCTTTAGATGGTCTGGTGATAAATATATTGCACTAGATATTTTCCTCTTGTTTCCCCTATATTTGGTTGTATCATCTATGAGAGGATCAAAGAATTGTCCTTAATTGGGAGAGCCAGAGAAACCTTGTTTAAGGAAAACGCACCGATAACCTGTCCCTCATTTGTACACACATAAAGCCCAAGGGGCTTAAATGTGAGTAATATTTTACTCATATATATTTTTTCTGGTTTTATATACTGCACAAAGAGTCTGTTTCTTGTTTTCATTTGTTTTCCATACTCTAAATTACCAGAGAACAACAAGATTGAACCTACCAGCGATCCCTCGATACAGTGTATCCAAGAAATCATTCCTTTCGCACAAGAAACTAAGGGGCTGATTCAGAGTTGCACTTCCACCTTTTTTTAGTTTGTTGAAACAAGGATGAGGTTTAGTATAGGCGCTTAGAACAAAATGCTTTTAACACAAAATAGATGCTTAAGACTTAAAAATGCAGTCACTGTGCAAATTCATAGAGTATTCCAACCTATGTTAATGTCCGTGATTGGACTTCTCCTTGCAGTAATTACAGTATATGTCAGGATGCTGCTAGAGCAGCGTTTTTAGTCACACAATCGCATCCACAAGCGCTGTAATTTAGGAATGGTAATTTAGTCTTACGGTTAGCCGGGACCCAAGGGATTTTCTTTAGATATGCAGTGTCTCCGGTGACTTGTAGTATAAGTTTCTCTGGTGCTCTGTGTCTCCAACGGTGAGTAGTGTGTGCCCCTGTTTGGCGGCAAGGCATCCACCGCTGTTCCTCCGATCTGCAGCTGTGCTTGTAATTAGCAGAGAGGATGCGCAGTGTCTCTGTCAGCGAGATAGCCTCGGTCCTGGCGCCGTTCTCCCAAGGGGGGGGGGGGATAAGAGAGCCACAGATAGCGTAGTACAGTTGAAACAAGTTTTATTTCTTATGGTATAAAGATACTCACAAGGTAGTTTCTTTAAAAAGGCACATAAAGGTATCTTTAAAAAGTTTTTTCCTCTGTCCCAAAGGCAGTTTTTCATATGGTGGCAGGGGAAGTATATCAGCAATCAATAGTGTTTATTTGCCAACGCGTTTCGGACGGAGAACCGTCCTTTCTCGTTTCGGACACCGTCCTTTCTCAAGGCTAGTACTGAGTGACACTATTGGAGAGATATATATATATGGAGGCATGTCCTATAGGAAGCCTCCATTGGTACATGTGATGTAAATTAATGCAATGCATAGTGTATAAATAAATACATGGACGCATGCATATCACAGTATAAATAAATAAATACATAAATATATAAAAAAGAATATATAAAAAACATTGACAATATGGTTCTTTTTGTTTTAAGAAAAGGCATATAGTTCATAAGGTCCATATAGACATCCGTTTTGTTAAAAGGTACACATTTTTGGTTAAAAGAAGAAAGATATTTTAGTAAGGTTATTGAAGACTATATTCAAAATTAGTGGCACAAATACACAGTTGTACACCCCAAGTAATGGAGGAGGATAAAAATAAAGATGCTATTAAGGCAGATGGCAGTAGCATACAAAGGGGCTATACCTACAATTTTTATTAAAATGTGGGCATAAAAGTTCTATAAAAACCACTTTATTTCAAAGTCTAGATTTAGACCTTGTGGGTTTAAGGTGTCCATGTCATATATCCAGCGCATTTCCTTTTTAGCTAACATTTCTATGTTATTTTTTTCTCGCAATTTTGGTATTACTTTTTCTATTCCTATTGCCTTGGTTATGCACGATGGGGAACATGCATGAGTGGCTTTAAAATGGGCAGACAAATTATGCTTGGGGAAACCTTTTTTTTATATTATTTAAATGTTCCGCTTATCTTATTTTTAGGGGTCTACTTGTTCTTCCTATGTATTGTTTTCCCACATAGGCACTTTATCATGTAAATAACATTCTTTGTATTACATGTGATGAATTGGTTTATGCTGTAACTCTGTTCGTTCTGTGATGATTTAAAGTCTATGGTTTTGTTGGGTTGTGAGGTATTTACTTTACACATTGCACACTCTCCACATCTATAAAAACCTTTTGATACAATCTTAGGTTCAGTTTTGTTTACAACTTTGTAGGCGCTATGGGTGAGACTACTTCCCAAATTTTTTGCTCGTGTATAAATGAATTTGGGTTTATGTGGGATGATGCCCAATAGTTCTGGATCCTGGATTAAGATGTTCCAATTTTTTCTAATAATCCATTCTAACATTTTATGTTCAGTTGTATACTGTGTCATAAATGCCATTTGGTAGGTTTCTGTTAGTGTTAGTTTTCTCTTTTTCGGTGACAGGATGGTTTGCCTTTCAGTGGTTTCCACCATTTTTCTAGTGTTTTCCAGGTTTTCTACTCTATATCCCTTTTCTAAGAATTTATTTTGTAGTAGAGAGGATTGTTCTATATAGTCTGATGTTTTTGTACAGTTGCGTCTGATTCGTTGGAACTGGCTTTTGGGAACCCCTTCTAGCCAGTTTTTATGGTGGCAACTTTCCATGTTGA
>WWET01005057.1:64140-75067 GCA_011038615.1 Limnodynastes dumerilii
AAAAACTTTTTAAAGATACCTTTATGTGCCTTTTTAAAGAAACTACCTTGTGAGTATCTTTATACCATAAGAAATAAAACTTGTTTCAACTGTACTACGCTATCTGTGGCTCTCTTATCCCCCCCCCCCCTTGGGAGAACGGCGCCAGGACCGAGGCTATCTCGCTGACAGAGACACTGCGCATCCTCTCTGCTAATTACAAGCACAGCTGCAGATCGGAGGAACAGCGGTGGATGCCTTGCCGCCAAACAGGGGCACACACTACTCACCGTTGGAGACACAGAGCACCAGAGAAACTTATACTACAAGTCACCGGAGACACTGCATATCTAAAGAAAATCCCTTGGGTCCCGGCTAACCGTAAGACTAAATTACCATTCCTAAATTACAGCGCTTGTGGATGCGATTGTGTGACTAAAAACGCTGCTCTAGCAGCATCCTGACATATACTGTAATTACTGCAAGGAGAAGTCCAATCACGGACATTAACATAGGTTGGAATACTCTATGAATTTGCACAGTGACTGCATTTTTTAGTCTTAAGCATCTATTTTGTGTTAAAAGCATTTTGTTCTAAGCGCCTATACTAAACCTTATCCTTGTTTCAACAACACTTGTGAATATACATATACCGATTCAGAGGCATTGGTTAAGGCTGCATAATTAGAATTTAGTGCTCTACTGTGACCCCTTTACTTTTTGTATTATTACCTTTTTTTAGGTGCAAGTGTAGACCTGAGCAATACCATGTTGAATTACAAGAGGAGGCAGATTTAAATTGTAAAACCAGAATTAAAATTAGGAGGTGAAGTTTTTTAGCTCAACTCTGTTTTATAGAGTAAACCTAAAGCTATGCAGTATCTGAGTTCTATGTGTAAAAGTAATTTATTTTCCCTGCATGCAACATTTTTTAAATTAATTAACACCCCTTACTTTGAAAAATTATTTAGTCGAGCTGTACACTTGCATCTAAAAAAAGGTGTAAGTGCATCTCTGAATCAGCCCATAAGACACAGTTACCAGATCCAAGTATCACTTTTATTGAACTTCTTTTACAACTCATTGATAACACTTCCATATATATTTGCCACATTTCTGTACCTAAATCTTAGCGCATCTAAGCTTGACCATTCTTACTGTGTAAGTAATATGTATGCGTAGTCATAGTGACTACACAATGTATGTAGTACTTAGAAATATAGTTTAACTAAGAAGGGAGAGACATGCCATGGCAGACTTGGGTCATTTTTAAGAAGACTGGGTGGGGGGAGGTATGTAAAGGAGCTGAGGAGCATGGCAAGGTAAATTTCATGCATATTTTCCTTCTTAAGAAGATAAATCCGAACAACAAGTTAAGGAAGACCAGGGCACCTTTAATTGCCTTAGGTTCTTAAAATTAAGGGGGAGGAGGTGTTGGAGGGAGCTTCAATTTAGAAGCTTACATTCAAATCCAAACCTTTTTAAAGCATTCCTATCTGTGAATAAGGCCCAATATGATTTCTCCCTAAGTAGGATACATCCATAAGTCACACAAACAAAATGGAAGTTGCTCAGATCAATTACATCCATAAGTCACCAGCTACTTTCAACACCTCTGAATATATACATCTATGTATATATTGTATGACCCATAAATATCAGTAACACACTAGAAACTTATATGTAATCATTTAGACACTGATTAAGTAACAATTGTAGTTGCAGGTCTTTTAGACAGTGATTAACAACAGGCAACTCAGGGTAACAGCCTTACTGTTGCATTGATGTCAGATGTTTTTTCCCATTGCTGCTAGTACTTGCCACTATTAGTGACGCATTGCATATAATTAATTGATTTTAATAGCAGTGACAACTATATGTGTCAAATATCTGGCATTGATGTTAAAATAGTGAAAACAATTTAGTTAATGGTATGTGGTAATCCACATATTTAGGTACTTCTTTATGTGGCATAAATGTTCATTTATTTGTTTGTTGTATACTTAGTTTATTAACAGTTTTATACAGCCCTATATTACATAACACTTTACAATTTTTATGCAATTATTCTCTTTAGTTCCTGCCCCACTGAATCTTACAGTCTCCACTATCTAGCATGCAGACAGGCAGTTACACTTACACTGGGGTCAAAAAAATGTTACTCAGCAGCTATTTAACCCACTAGCAGCTTCTGATGGAGTAACTGGGATGTCTGGAGGGGACTCTTGCAGAGACGCATATGATTTTCAAATTATTTTCTACACATGTATTTATGGGTGCAATAATGATAGGTTCAGTTGTTATGCATGAATTTTATCACAGTGAATCATCATGGAGACTTGTGGTAGCCCACAGTTTTGGCATTTTATAGATTGTTATAAAACTATTTACTTTGGCTATTTGGAAAGCAATAACCACAGCAACACAAATGCTATTTTCATACAAATGTTATGGATTGCATCTTAAATATAACTAGAGAAACTTAGACCTGGGACACAATCCTGATTGTGCTGTGAAGCAAGTGAGGCACTGCTGATGGGGTTTTTTAAAATTAATACATTCATAAATAAAATTAGTAGAAAATGTGTTCTTCAGCACAGGTTCCTAATTTACTAGATTGGTGTTATGGGAATAATAAAATAAACACATCAGATAAATATAAAAGTATTTATTGTACTTAGCTTCCAGTTTAAATCAAGTATGTTCAGCATACAGCGAAAGTCCCATCCAGGAGCCTCGGTCCTACAACGGTAGGCTGAATAAGTCCACAGCACTTCTGCAGTCAGTCATGCATGGAGGAATAGGCTGATGTTCTAGCATAAAATGCTATCTTTTATACACCTTTTACTGAGCTTACTCCACTAAACTTTGCTCTCTGGAAAAACAATGCTGTTTATGTTTGGATTACCTATGTTATAGTTAACCCACACATAAACAGAACCTGAATGACTTAAACTGCGTCCAGACTTTACACAGAGCTTAGTAGGAAAATATGATATACACTGCTCAAAAAAATAAAGGGAACACTTAAACAACACAATGTAACTACAAGTCAATCCCACTTCTGTGTAATCAAACTGTCCACTTAGGAAGCAACATTGATTGACAATCAATTTCACATGCTGTTGTGCAAATGGAATAGACAACAGTTGGAAATTATAGGCAATTAACAAGACACCCCCTATAAATGAATGGTTCTGCAGGTGTTGACCAGAGACCACTTCTCAGTTCCTATGCTTTCTGGCTGATGTTCTGGTCACTTTTGAATGCGGTGCTTTCACTCTAGTGGTAGCATGAGTCGGAGTCTACAACCCACACAAGTGGCTCAAGTAGTGCAGCTCATCCAGGATGGCACATCAATGCAAGCTGTGGCAAGAAGGTTTGCTGTGTCTGTCAGCGTAGTGTCCAGAGCATGGAGGCGCTACCAGGAGACAGGCCAGTACATCAGGATACGTGGAGGAGGCCGTAGGAGGGCAACAACCCAGCAACAGGACCGCTACCTCCGCCTTTGTGCAAGGAGGAATTTGCCAGTGTAGATTTGGCTTCACTGGCAAAGGATTCTTCAATATTGACCAAACAGTCAGGCTAACAAGGACTGGACTTTATTACATTTAACATGTAAGCAGACATTGCAATAAAACATCTTAAAATGATACGGACCCAATAAAGGTCACTAAACAGCCCTCTTGGCTTCAACTGGCTATTCGCAAGTCACATTTCCATTAATGTATACGTAATCCCCCCCCAATTACTTTGGGCAGTCTCCAATGGAGTCTCCATGTTCACAATAACTTGGTGACGTGACCATAAGACCAAACATTTTCATACAGCATGGGGTACTCTGGGCACACATGAAAATATTAGTTATATGTTAGTGTTGTTAAGCAAGAAATGACCTAGTTCTCAATTTACATAATGCTCTCTATCAATGTCATCAGTGCGGATTGGCAGAGGAGCATGGATGGTGTATCATTAAAATGATTATCTGACACAGGCATACATGTAAGGCTACATGTAAGGCTTTACAGAGAGTCTGGTAAAGGGAACAACAAGGACCGATTTGAGTTGAAGATGCTGAGGCAACTCAGGCATATCCAGAGCCAGTAATTATTTAACTATATAAACTTAAACTAATGGTCTCTGGCACCTCCATCTCTGATGGGGCTCTATGTTGCCAGTGGTTTATTGGCTTAGGAGCTACAGTATTATAGCATGTGTGGTCACTTTTTTAAATGTGGAAAGCCCTAGGTAAACTTTTTTTTATCTTTAAAAGTGATTGGCTGCTATGACCATCTTTCACCTGGATTGTGTGAATCATGCATGGCAAAAAGTTAAACAACACAGCCACCTGGTCTGTCAACATATAGTAAACTTCACCCCTTTTTTACCTCCCACACTACCTAATAACCATTACTGACAGCACTTATATAGATAGCGTACAAACTTTCCAAAGGGGCCTTAGCTTTACTTCTTCCATAGTTCACGTCTTGCCAACATACACAGCAATTGTATGTATATATATTTAACAAAGCTATCCCTGTTGCAGTGACTGCCCGTGCACTGCGGCTCTGTAGCTTGCGACTCGCGGGCAATCACTGGGCCACAATTGTTAAGCTGCATCGCAGGGTCTTTGTAACCTAGCGATACAGCACAGTGTGTGGTGCAGGGAGCCTGTGGGAGGAGGTGCCGTGTGTGTGTGAGATTAATGGGGGGAGCCGTGTGACTATGTAAATATGCGCATACCTCCCAACATTTGAGAATTGGAAAGAGGGACAAAATTTTGCGACATGGTAGAGGGGGTGTGTTATGTACCTGCCAGTGGGCGTGTCTGGGGAAAGTGGGTGTGTCTTGCACCACGACGGGTCTAGTGCCTGCCCCTTTTATTAATTCAGCCATCCATATGTCTGACCCTTATTATTTCTCCAAACAGCCATATGTCCGCCTCCATGTCTGCTCATTCATTATTTGCCAGCTTCCATATTCCTGCCCCTTTATTATTTGTCTAGTCTCCATATGTGTGCCCCTAGTATATGTCTGCCCCTTTATTATTTGTCCTGCTATCCCTAGCAGCCACTTTTTATTATGTTCAGCCATCCATATCTGTCCCTTTTTATTATGCCCAGCCATCCATATCTGCTCCTTTTAATTATGCCCAGCCATCCATATCTGCCCCTTCCTATGCCCAGCCATCAATTTCTGCTCCTTTATTATGCCTAGCCATCCATATCTGCTTCTTTATTATGTCAAGCCATTCATATCTGCCCCTTTATTATGCCCAGCCATACATATCTGCCTTTTTATTATGCCCAGCCATCCATATCTGCCTCTTTATTATGCCCAGCCATCCATTTCTGCCCCTTTATTATGCCCAGCCATCCATATCTGCCCCTTTATTATGCCCAGCCATCCATATCTGCCTCTTAATTATTTCTTTTCAATTACTTACCATATGTGGCCCGCGGGCTGTACAAGATAATAGAAGGGAGGTCAGAGGAGAGATAGTGGGTGAGCCAGGCAACAAAGTTCTCAAAGAACTGTGAACAAGGGCCTGGGGGGCGGTAAATAACAGTAATGCGGAGGTCGGCAAAGGCGGATAGAGTGGACCTCAAAGGAAGAGAAGATGAGGGAGGGATCAGAAGGGATAGTGGGGAAAGTGCATGAGGGAGAGAGGAGCAGGCCGGCGCCACCACAATGGCAGTCGTTGGCTATGGGAGAGTGGGAGAAGGATAGACCTCCATAGGCCAGAGCAGCGGGTGAGGTGGTGTCAGTGAGGGGAGAGCCATGTTTTGGTGAGAGCTAGGAGGTTAAAGGAGTTAGAGATGAACAGATCATGTATGGCTGGGAGCTTGTTACAAATGGATCTTATCTTCCAGAGAGTGCAGGAGAATGGGAGGGTGGGGAGAGTGGAAATGTGGATGAGGTTGGCAGGGTTGGATGAGTGTGGAGGGGGAAGAGGATTGGGGTGAGGGCGAGGGCGGGGGGTTAAGATGGGAATGGGACAGGGAGCTGGGATAATTGGTGCAGGGTTTAGAATATGTGAGCTACAAGTCATGATGTGGGGGGATGAGTGAGGATGTCAAACACAGAGATCAAGGTGATAGATGTGGAGGACACCTGGGCAGTGAGATATCTTGATGGGAAGTCAGACAGAGTATAAATACAATAGAAGTGGTAGGTAAATTAATATCCAAAAATAGGAATAATACAGTAATAACAATGATAAAAATAATAATGAAAAGTAGAAAAGTCTGGATGTAAATATGCGATTACAACACTCACTAAGATATGAATAAGAAAAATAGATAAGATATAAGTTTAAGTAATTTGAATAAACTAGTAATTATATAATAATAATAAAATAAAAAATAGAAATAAAAATAATAATGATTAATAGTAGTCTTAATATTTGTGCACCTGCTTCTGTGTTCTAACTCACCTGATTCTGTTTCAAACTCACTTATGTTTGCAAGCTGTTTTACTTAGGATGCAAGCTACCACAATGAGCCTAATATTCCTCATTGTGTCTCTCCAGCTTCCCTTTATTCCAATATTCTACATCATGTCTTTCCAGCTCTAAGTATTCACCATCATTTCTCTCTCTAGTTCCCAGTATTTATGATCATGTCTTCCCAGTTTCCAGTATTCCCCATCATGTTTCTTCAGCCTCCACAGTATTTCTCATCATGTCTCATCAGCTTTCAGTATTCCCCATCATCTGTCTACTTGAGACATCTGAATATTATAATGAATATTATTCTGAAAAAGAAAATAATTCATAGTCAAAACAAAATGTATTAACAGTAACAAAAACTCCAAAGGGGGTTTGGAGTGTTTTTTACTGTTAATACATTTTATTTTGACTATGAATTATTTTCTTTTTCAGAATAATATTTTGCAGTTGTGTGGCACAGCAATGGAGTCTAATATGGCCCCATCCTATGCCAATCTCTACATGTATTACTATGAGACTCTGTATTTATTGAATGATCCAACATTGTCAAGATTCGTTTTTTTCTTTGTCAGATTCATAGATGACCTGTTTTTGATTTGGACTGCTTTTGTTAATAAGCTGAATAACATTGATTCTACCATCAGGTTCTTCCTCAAATATAATTCACTCAAGATCAACTTTCTGGATGTGGAATTACAAGCGACCCCTACTGGCGTTATTACTTAATTATAAAGAAAGAAAACGGATAAAAACACATTATTATTGGCTGGAAGTTTTAAAAACTGGTCTACCATATCTCCAACTTGTTAGAGTCATTAGAGTTACTTCTGATTTGGTTACATTACTACCTGCGTATGAGGAGATGGGGCAACGGTTTTTATCCAGAGGATACAGACCTGGAGAAATTAGGGATGCAATTCAACGCTTTTTATCGATCAAGCATGAGGAGCTTTTGAATAAACCTTTAATCCCTAAATCATCTGAACGGGCAGTGTTCTGGACCACATAAGTAATAATGTCAAGTTTTGTGAAACAAACTATTTATAGACATTGGTACATTATTGCCACAGACCCAGTCATTTTCAGCCATTTGCAGTCATTTGACTATAGTATTCAGAGATCCTGGGCCGGATTCAGAGATCCATTTTTATTATGTATGCAATTATACGCACAGCCGGAGCAAGGTAACACCCACCAACAACCCCGACACTACCCTCTCCCGGACGTGCTGTCTGGGACTTACAAGTCCCTAGACCACTATGTTCTTTACATGTGTACTTATGTGCGTATATGTACTTCATCTGTGCGATTCTTTATAACCACGCCTCCATGCATTTGTTTATGTAAATTTTCCTGTCCCCAAGTGCGATTCACATGTACATCTCAGCTAGGCACTTACGTTCGTATAGTCTATGCAAAGTACGTAAATAAAGTTACTACGCATGCGTAGTTGATCCGATCCTAAAAATACGCAAGCAACTCCCCTCGAAAAATGGATCTGTGAATACAGCCACCTTTATCTCAACATTGCATTCATAATAGGCTTATTTGTGATAGTTGTTATGTTGTATATGCCCTTGCTTGTAGTTGCCCTAAAGTTTATATTAGTAAGACCACAAGAACGTTTAAAGTGAAAATAGCGCTACATAGGTCTTTTATCAAAAAAGCCTTTTCTTGTATTGATACAAAGACACCGCCTGTAGTGAGGCATTTTATTGAACACAAACATTCTCTAATAAATTTGAAATGTATGCCGATCGCATATATTGCCCCACTCAGAAGAGGAGGCAATCGTAATACTTTATTATTACAAAAAGAGGCTGAATTAATCCATTATTTTAATATATCGCCCCCTAATGGGTTAAATGAGGATTTGTGCCTCTCATGTGTTTTCTGTGTTTAACTACATAAATAAAACAATTTTGAATATGATATAGGGCCGTATTCAGAGATCCGTCGGCGATCGGGCTGTAAATATACCCATCTAAGTCTCAGGTCGGAGCAGATTACACCCACCAGACAAAACAGTCACTCCCCTCGCATCCTCCGGCTGGACCTAAACTTAGACCACCATTGACTTGCCCTATCTGGCCGCAGTCACTTCCGGCCTTATGTGTATTAGTTGCGGATATTTTTGGCCTTAACTCTGTAAGCGCGTCCACTTTCCCTCATCTCAATGCCTCTCCCTGCCCATATCTATGCAAATCCTTAGGTCCGTATATTTCCGCCGCACTTAGGGTCGCATTATTCCCTGCCCGATTCACAAGTCCGTCCCTTAGCCATTTCCGACCTTAACCTCTACGTAGACGGCGTATCACTATTACTACGCATGCGCAGTTGATGCAAAATCGATCCGATCCTAAAAATACCCATGGAACTTTCGTTAAAACTGGATCTCTGAATACGGCCCATAATCTTTATTGTTGTAGACAGCGTAGCTTTGTTTTCCAGTGTTCTTTCCTCTATCCCCGCATGGTGCCGCTGACAATGCTGGTGCTTACACCGAGACCTTTGCGGGACCTGTGTCGGGTTTCCACACCAGATTGTGGGTTGGTTGTGCTTGCCTTGGAGATGGGTTACTCTTGGTTGGTTTGTCTAGACCGGTGCTCTCAGTAGACTCCTGTTATGGCGTGTTATCAGCTGTGGAAGGTTAGTCATTCTAGCTTCCTATATATACTTGTTTCTTACACACTTAGGACCGGATGCAGCTTTAGTAAGGATAGCCCATTTACGCATGCAAGGTGACTCTAGGACAAGAAAAAACAAACCACGTCTTGAAAGCAATATAAAAGGGAATGCAACCATAAAGTCATTAAAAAACCAATATAAGAATTGGGAAGTGCAATGTACTATCCAAAAAGCATCTTTTATTATATAGTGTGAGGGTTCAATCAGTATGTAACTTCCCCCAGCTTATATATAGTGTGCAGGACTATACACCTTCCCCAGCAGTACATTTTTAAAGTCCATCCACCTTTCCTCAAATTGTATTGTATAAAAGTCTACTCACCTTCCCCTTAGATTACATAGAGTGAAAGATCTCTTATCGCCTCCCAGATTATATGGAATGAAAATTCTCTTAGAAATAGTGTGAAAGATCTTTTACCATTGGAAATTCTGCCTTTGACCGTATTAAATATTTCATATCTTAGACAAAATTTACCTGTAAAGTATCTCATAAATAAATATCCCTATTAAAAACATTATATAATAAGATCCAGGGTGGCCTCTATACCTTGCTGATGAGCTATGTTCATGTAGAGGCTCACAACTTCGATGGTACATAAAAAGGATTGGGCAGGAAAATCGACAATTTCTGCAAGAATATTAACAGATGAGTAGTATCTTTAAGATACGTTTGTTGGGCTTGACCAGAGGTTGGAGTAAATAATCCAGATAACAAGCTACCAGTTGTAGTGATCCCCTGGCAGAAATTATTGGTCTGCCAGGGGGGTTTTGCAAAACTTGTGAACTTTTAGTAACGTGTGAAGAATAGGTAAAATCGGGTGTTGAACGAACAACGCCTCTTTAAGCTTCACGTTGATGTCACCAAGTGTATAGGCTTGATGAAGGATATTCTACAGTTGCTGTCGGAAACAACTAGTCGGGTTGGTATCAAGTTTTGTGATAGTCGATTTAAACGTTGGGAATGATCTACTTGTGCTATTAAAAGTCATTACTCTTTTTTGACTTTGTGTGAAGACTTGTGAGTGACTTCTTCAACATCCGTTTTGTGAGTTTGTATTAAAGCTTGTCTGGGATAGCAGCTGACAGGGGGTGCTGTTTTGGAGATTTGGGGACCTCTGCTGGGGGTGAGCTCTCAATTTAAAAATACATAATATATGACCCAAAGTTGGGACAGTTTTAGAGATAGGACCACCAAGTTGCGAACTGGCTGGGATTTCGATTGCTATGCCTCGATGAGGCATAACAATCGATCCACGGAGTCCCTAATGCTCCTTTCAGCTAAATGGTAAGTAAAAATAGTCCCTTCCCTAATTCTAACCCTAATCCTCCCCTCTCACTACCCTAACCCTAACCCTCCTTTCCTGGCAGCCTCACCCTAACCCATCCTCCCCTGCAGCCTGACCCTAACCCTCCCTCCCCTGCAACCTGACCCGAACCCTAACCCTAATCCTAACCCTAACTCTAACTCTAACCTGAACAGATAGTTTACCTACCTGTTCCTTGTTCGGCAATAGCAGCGACAGAGTGCGGGGGAGGGATATCGTGGAAGGATAATGATAATTGTGAAAGTGAATGGATAAAGTACGAACGCATACTCACCCATTCACTAAAAAAAGTAGAAAGCGGTAAGTATTCGAAAATAGGGCTTTCGAAAAGAAACTTTAGGAAGTCCCATTTTCAGCAATTAGACTATCGTACCGGAGAGTGTAACCGCTCCATTTTACCTTATAAATTGATTTGTGCAACCTCCATTTTGTGAGTATATATATTATATATATATATATATATATATATACATATACACACACA
>WWET01005057.1:77146-92893 GCA_011038615.1 Limnodynastes dumerilii
CGTATCGGTACGAAATTTCACACGGACGCTTGAAAAAGTTAGGGTAGGGTTCAGCCGCCGTAAGTCGGTACAATCAATGGGAGTGTCATGGGCGTGAAAGTTTATACGCCCGGGCGATCATACGCTATGCTCGCGGGCATAGGTCTGGATCAGGCCCGTTGAGCGTCCTTGACAACATGAGAACCTGTGTGCGCTGAACAACTGAACCAATTGTACACAGGCATGGTACACAGGCACAGTTGTTCAGCGCAAGCAAGCTAACATATTGTCAGGGACGTTTAATCCATCTATGAAGACAATGGACTGCTTGTAACTTAATGCCGATTAATGTCCTGATGTCCCCATTGCTGCTGTCTCCTGTCTGTGTACACACAGCTCTTCGCTCTGTCTGTAAGCAAGGGCTGCGTTATGCCGTGTGTTGCTGGGGGTGGGCATCGGGCTGAAGAGGCCCCACCCCCTGAAGAGGCCCTGCCCCGATAACTGCTCCCCCTCCCTCCTTCCCTCACCCGTTCTAGTGCTCCACGCTGGTCCTGCTGCACCCCCCCCCCTTCTGTTATACTGCATGACAGGCAGTCAGCGTCTAGATAAGCTGTACAGCCTCTCCGCTGTGGAGGGAGGTATCTGCGCACTTAGGTATCTTCCGCAGCACCATTGATAGGGCTCCTCTTGCTGCGGACCTCTTCTACATGGTGATAGACCCACGGAAATGCGATGTATGCGCTGAAATCAGAGAGGCTCTTGTCCTGTTATTATATTGCTATAGGTAGGCTGCTGCCTAGGTAAACTTGCAGTATCAGGGTCCAGCAGCACAGCGGAGGGATCTCCGTCTTCGGGCTCACTGCGGCTCTGATTTCCAGCTTCAGTTACAGTGCGGCTCTTTTCTATTGTCAATTAATAGAGAACAGAAAATAAAGAGTTAAGGGTGAAAGTCCATACAGTCTATTTGTTTCTATTGTCAATTAGAGTTTGGGTTAGGGTTGGCCAGATAACAGTGTTCGTTTTAATTTGATCTATCATTATTCTTTATGCTCTATTAACTGACAGTAGAAACGAATAGACTGTATGAACTTTCACCCTTAACTCTCTTTTGGCGATTGTATGAACTTTCTCCCTTAACGCTTTATTTTCTATTCTCTATTAATTGACAATATAAACGAGCCGGAGATCCCACCGCTGTGCTGCTGTGGTCGCGCAGGACTCCGATACTGTAGCCTGTCTTACAGTGTAACAGCAGAATGGGTGCGTCAGGACTGGCATGGAGCTGCAGAATGGGTAGGAGTAGGGAGGTATTGGGGGCAGGGCCTCTTAAGGGTATGGGGCCTCTTAGCCAGACGATGCTGCCCAACTGGACTGGATGTGCTGCTGACACTGGAGAGTCACCCCATACATACACCTCCTTACACTACACCCCACATATACACCTCCTTACATTACACCTTGCATATACACCCCCTTACACTGCACCCTACACTACACCCCATTACATTACACCCAGCATATACACCCCCTTATACTATACCCCACACATACACCCCCTTACACTACACCCCACACATACACCCTCTTACACTATACCCCACACATACACTACACTACCTTACACTACACACAACAGATACACTTCCTTACACTACACCCTGCACATAGACCCCCCTTACACTACACACCGCACAAACGCTTCCTTACACTACACCCTGCACTTACACCCCCTTACACTATACCCCACACATACACTCCCTTACACTACACCCCGCATATACACCCACTTACACTACACCACCTTATAGTACACCCCACACATACACCTCCTAAAATTACACATCCCTTACACTACACCCTTACACATACACCCCATGAAGAGTGGCAAGACAGCTTTTGTAGGCACTGCAGCCTGTCTTACAGTTTGACACAGGGTGCACACAGCATGGACCAGAGTGGACTTGACGCAGACCCTGGAGAGTCAGGTAAGATTTATTTATTTATATTTTTAATAACACACATACATTTCTTTACACTACACACCACACACATACACCCCCTTACACTACACACCACACATATACACCCCCTTACACTCCACTCCACACATACGCTTCCCCCTTTACACTACACCCCATACATACAACCCCTTACATTACACATCATAGCACATACACCCCAATAAACTATACCCAACACATATGTTTCCCCCTTTAAACTACACCCCACACATACACCCCGTACATTACACATCATAACCGCACAAACACCCCCTTACACCACACACTAGCTAGGGGTGTGTGATAGGGGCGGGTGCCCAGGCTGCAAATATTTAGGGGACACCAGTAAGTTAATATTTATGGTTCATTTGGGTTGGAATTCAGGGTTAGGGGCACCATTTTTTCTTTTTGCTCCAGGTGCTGAAATCTCTAGTTTAACCTTGCGGTTTAACATGTCTGATTAAGGTTTCCTACACTGACACAAAATCTAAGAGAACTTTAAAACTTTACCATTTAAACTCCAAAAAGCAATGAAATTACCACACTAAGACTGGAGCCTTAATGGACATGTTTCTTAAGCTATACAGACATGGTATACCATCACATCCTGTCGTACGCTGCAGATTCAGCACTATCATTGAGTGAGATTGGGGTTGAGGGCACACAAAAAAATAAGTTTTTTATTTGCTGTAATAAAAGAGTCATTCTGAACGGCTGTGTGAGGAATATCCCTCCCTCAGTGATGTCATAATTTATTCACTGCACGAGCCAAGGTACAGGAGATTTGAATGTGGAGCCCTTGCAGTAGAATCATTGTTACCCCTAGCCATTTAATAACACACATTCTCCACACATACACCCCCCTTACATTATACCGCACACATACACTTCCTTACATTCCACATTATAACCACACATACACCCCCTTACACTATGCCCCACACATACACCCCCCCCTCCCTAAACAGCATGGCCTGTGACACACATGCTGACCGGGGCCCCGGGAGGGGAGAAGGGGTAGGCAGCCGGGCCCCAGGCTGTGGTGTTCATCCCTGCTATTGCTGCTACCGCTTCTATTGCTCACCAGCAAGGCTCAGGCAGGACTGGGGACATCCAGCATGATCCCAGGCTCAACATCTACATGAGCAAGGAGGAGGTGCGTCGGCTGATCGGTGAGTGAGGCCAGGCTGGGGGTCTCCATTGTTACTCCTAACCATTTAATTACACATATACTCCACATAAACCCTCTAACACTACAATCAACACATACACCCCCCTCACACTACACCCCCCTCACACTACACCCCACTCATACACCCCCTTACATTACACATCATAACCATACATATACCTTCTTGCACTGTACATCACACATACACCCCCTTACACTACACATCACACATACACCCCATTCCATTATTCAACATAAATATGCATACACCCCCTTACACTACACACCACACATACACCCTCTTACACTACATACCACACATACACCCCCTTACACTAGACTTAAAAAATACACCCCCTTATATTACACATCATAACACACATACACCCCCTTACACTACACCCCATGGGCAATACAGCCTTTACAGACACTGCTGCCTGACTTACAGTGTGACACATCACACAAACACCCACTTACATTACACATCATAACAATGCATACACCTCCTTACACCACACCCAACACACACACACACACCCTTACACTACACACCACACATACACCCCTTTACAATACACCCCACACATACACCCTCTTACACTACTCCCCAAACATAAACTCTCTTACACTACACCCCACATATCTACCCCATTACACTACACACCACACATACACCCTTTTACATTACACATCATTCCCATGCATACACCTCCTCACAATACACCCAACACATACACTCATATTACACACAACACATACACCGCCTTACACTACACCCTGCACATACACCCCCTAACATTACTCATAATAACCATGCATACACCCCCTTACACTACACCCCATACATATACCCCTTTATACTACACTCACTTTACAAATCATAACCACACATACACCCCTTTACATTATGCCCCTCACATACACCCCCTTATACTACACCCCACACATACACCCCCTTACACTACACCCCATACAAACACCCCTTTACACTACACCCCACACAAACACTCTCTTATACTACACATACACCTCCTCACATTACTTATCATAACCACACACATCCTTATAATATACCCTACACATACACCCTTTTACACTACACCCCACACATCATTACAAACATACACCCCCTTACATTACTCCCCACACATACACTCCCTTATACTACACCCCACACAAACACCCCCTTACACTATCTTACACTACACCCCACACAAACCCTCTTACACTATACCACACACATCATAACAAACAGACATCCCCATACACTACACCCCACACATACACCCCCTTACACTGGACTTCACACATACTTCCTCTTACATCATAAGACACATATACCCTCTTACACTATAACCCAAACATACACCCCCTTACACTACACCCCACACATACTGTAACCCCCTCACATTACACATCATAACACACATACAACCCCTTACACTATACCCCGCACATACACCCCCTCATTTTACACATCATGGGCCAGATCCAGAACAACGCTTATGAGCGAATTTACGCATGGTAAAATCGCCTTTTGGTAAGTACTGCGCATGTGCACCATAGTAAATACGCTCAGTAACATAGCGTAAATGTGAACGTATGGGCCATTCACGTATGTGTCATGTAAATACTTACGTGTAGGAGTGCAAATTTTACATGAGTCCAAAATACGTCTGAAATACGTTAAGTAGGTGTTGGTTTGTATTTAAAGTGTACAGTATGGGCGTGCTTAGCTGCGTAAATACATGTTGCCTATACGTACGTGTGCGGATCACTGCGGTTACGTTGGCAAAAGTTAAGGTAGGGTTTGAAAAGCGTATCTTGACAAAATACGTACATTCAAGGGGTGTGCCAAGGGGAGTGTATAGAAGGTACTTACGCATAAATACGCTACGCGAGTAAACGTATGGCAAACGTAGTTCTGGATCTACCCCCATAACCACACAAGCACCCCCTTACACTACACCCCACACATACACCCCACATATACACCTTCTTACATTACACATTATAACCACACATACACCCTCTTAAACTATACCCCATACATACACCCCCTTACATTATACCCCACACATCATAACCACACATAAACCAACTTACACTAAACCCCACACATACACTCCCTTACATTACACATTATAAGCGTATATACAACTCCTTACATGACACCCCACACATACACCCCCTTACATTACACATCATAACACACATACACCCCTTTCTGAAATTGCGCTACTTTCTTGTAAAAATGAATCATTATTAATAATACATTTACCAAATAATCCCAATGCATGTTGTTGTGAGTAGTCTTTTTTTATGCTACATAGCTGCTGAAACCTTCAGTTTCATATAAGAAGTACACACATTTGTATATTAGCAGCTCCACCATTTTGTGAGTGACAGCATCTCACTCCATGATAGTATAGCTTAAGGAACACGTCCATTAAGGCTCCAGCCTTAATATCGTAATTTCATGGCTTTTTGGAGTTTAGGGACTGGATTCACACTTAAGTGTAAAAACGTAGGCACGGATTCGCAAATATATGCGCCTAGGTTTCCAGGCAACAACTATGATACTCCCTTCACACTTACAGATTTTTGCAGACTTCCCCCACCTTAGGGCAACCTTAACTCTACGTGCGTATAATTGTGCTTAAGTTGCTAAGGTACGTGTGCACTTTTCTAACCGCAACCATATTAGCCCATTTAAGTGCCTCCCCCCACCCACTTTCACTTAACTTCCTACGTACGGAGGACTGGCACGCCCTTTCTGACGTATTTCACTGAGCACGGATGTAAAGTCCGTGCCTAATGGATTTCTGTGCCTAAATCCTAAGTAGCTTGCATAAAAAAAAGTTACTACGCATGCACAGTTCTTCCGTATTTCCGTATCCGTATTTATAATATATTTATTAAAAAATATATTATAATAAATAAATTAATGCAATTCAATCAAAGATTCAATCCAAGTTTCAGTTAATTTATTAAGAATTTATCAGGAAATATACATACACAAAAATGGTGAAATAGAAAACTTACCCCAAGTTCTCCACTCCCTTACCTCGTTCCATGCGGTGGGGCTGGCTCGTTTGGGCACATGCTGATAACATCACTAACCATGAGGAACGAGGAATGGCGGGCAGTGAAAGAGGCAACAAAAAAGCCAACCCAAATAATAATAATAATAATAATAATAATATAATAATTAATATAATAATATATATTTAAATATAATAATAGTGAACCTGTCATTTAAAGTTTTCTCTACTGAAGAAATGAACATACTGAATAAGGGTTTATCGTTTGTACCATCCAACAATAAAACAGATTTGCAGTAGAATATTTAAACTACACGATTTAATCGCCAATTAAAACTAAAATAATTATTTTCTAAAAACAAACCTAAGGACGATTTATATAACACTTTGGACCAAATATGGAGAGTAAAAGCTTCATTTAATCCTACAAGTGCAAATGCCTCTATCAAAATGTTTACCAGACTTTTGGAACAACTTCCATTTGAAAAACAATTCTGTCATTCAAATGCTAATTTTTCAAAAATTAAAATTAAAACTCTAACTAATTTGGGACAGGACCAGAGTATAGTGATATGCCCCATGGAAAAAGGCAGGGCAATCATCATTCAAGATCGTTCACAATATGTTAAGGAGAACGATACGCTATATTATTACCTGTTAATATGGTTTCCTGGACTCCTCCACGGCAGCATACAACAATGGGTTAACTCCCCTTTCCGAGCCAGGGCAGGACCAAAAAGAAGACACGGAGGTATAAAACGGCGGCGCTTCCTCCTTCCTGTGTCTTCCATTCTTGCTCAGCTCTTGTAAAAAATATAAGCTTATACATGCATTAATAACAAACATAGGGCCGGGTATTACCTGTATGCTGCCGTGGAGGAGTCCAGGAAACCATATTAACAGGTAATAATATAGCGTTTCCTATTCCTCCCCCGGCAGCATACACAATGGGTAATACCTCAGCACTTCAACTTAGGGAGGGTCAATAAGAGTTAAATATCTATTAATGCATAGACATAGTTAACTGAAACAATATATATAAATCTTTTTTTTTTTTTTTTTTTTTACATTTAGATTCTAGTAAATGTATGCGGGGAAGACCAACCCGCCACCTTACATAGTTCTTCAATTGAAGCTGATTCTCTCTCAGCCCATGATGTCGCCACCGACCTTGTAGAATGCGCCTTCAAGGATATTGGCGGATCTAAGTCTTTTTCCTTGTAAGCCTGTAATATGCAGGTTCTTATCCACCTGGCAATAGAAGATTTAGACGCAGGACCTCCTTTGTTCTTTCCTTCTATAAGGATTAACAATTGTTTTGACCGTCTAAAAGGCTTTGTACGTTGCAGGTAGATACTCAGAGTTCTTACCATGTCTAATGTATTCAGCCTCCTTTCTTTCTCATTTTTGGGGTCAGCACACAAAGATGGCAGTACGATTTCCTGGTTAATGTGAAATTTAGATGCCACTTTAGGGACAAAAACTGGATTCGTCCTCAACACTACCTTATTCTGGAAGAAATTTAGAAAAGGTTCCTCACACCAGAGCGCTTGCAGCTCTGAAACTCTTCTTGCCGATGTAATTGCGACTAAAAAGGCTGTTTTCCAAGTGACAAATTTGATGTTCACTTCCTCCAATGGCTCAAAAGGTGACCCTGTTAGGACATCTAGAACCAGGTTTAGATCCCACGGTGCTAAAGGATTCCTGAAGACAGTCTTGATCTTAGATGCTGCCCTAATGAAGCATCCTATAGACTTATCCTGGGCCAGATCCTTATCCAGCACCGCACTGCTGACACTTGAACCTTTAGCGAGTTAGTAGCTAGACCCTTTTCCAGTCCTTCCTGGAGAAACTCCAATACATCTCCCGTTGTAGCTGCATCTGGGAGAATGTTACTTCTCTTACACCACAAGGTAAATACCTTCCATATCCTATAATAGGTATCTGAGGTGGACTTCTTTCTGACCTTAAGTAAGGTATTGATGACTCTCGTAGAGAATCCTTTGGCTCTCAGCCTGCTGGTTTCAGCAGCCATGCCGCCAATCTCCAATGTTGAGGATCTGGATGCCTCACCTTGCCCTGAGTCAAGAGCGACGGTGATACTGGTAGCTCCCAGGGTCTGTCTACTGCCAGTTGCAGAACTTTGGGAAACCAAGGTCTTCTCAGCCAATACGGAAGTATCGCTATGACAGCTACTTTTTCCTTCTCCGCCTTTCTCAGCAATTGCGGAATCATAGGTATTGGCGGAAACACATATGCTGGGACAAAGTCCCATTCTGCCGTGATTGCATCTACTGCCAGAGTTAGTGGGTCTCTGTACCTTGAGAAGAAAAACTCCACCTTCCTGTTTTTGCTTGTGGCCATAAGGTCTACCTGTGGAGTCCCCCATTTCTGACAGATTTGGTTGAATACTTCGTTGTTTAACTCCCATTCTCCTGGATGTAGGAAGTGACGGCTTCCGCAATCTGCAGTCACATTCAGATGTCCTTCTATGTAGACTGCCGACAGACTTGCTACACTTTCCTCTGCCCATTGTAGTATTGGTACTACTTCCTTCATGAGGGTCTTGCTCCTTGTCCCCCCCTGCCGATTCAGGTAGGACACAACTGACTTGTTGTCTGATTGGACTATTAAGGATTTCCCTCTGATAGTTGGGGCAAAATGTGGGCAAGCCTCCTTCACCTCTCTCATCTCTCGGATGTTTGAGTGGACCTTTGAGTGGTCTCTGATGACCACTGACCTTGAGCGAAGTTCCTTCCACACTGCGCCCCCCCCATCCATCCTGGCTTGCATCTGTTGTCAGTACAATCTGCTGCGAGCCTTGAAAATATCTTCCCTGATGCAACCTGTCTTCGTTGATCCACCAGTCGAGGCTTACCCTTACCTGATGTGAGAGGCGCAGATAATGGTCCATATGATCTGGGTCTCTGTCCCACTGATCCAGTAACAGCTGTTGAAGTGGTCTCATGTGGAACCTTGCCCACTGTAGTGTTTCTATGGCTGCAACCATAAGTCCTAAAATTTTCATACAATCTCTGACTGTTATTGCGGAAGAATATCTTATTCCTCTTATGTGCTGCAACAGTTTCAGTCTTCTTTTCTCCGTCAGTGATACTGACATCTGTAGTGTGTCTATAGAAGTTCCTAGGTAGTCTAGTCTGTGTGTTGGCACTAGATGGCTTTTCTTTTTGTTTATTAACCAGCCATGTTCTTTTAATACCTGCAGTACCCTTGCAGTGTGCTGGTTTGCCTCTTCTGCTGTTCTTGCTGTGATTAATATATCGTCCAAATAAGGAAAGAGGATGATCCCCTCTTGATGAAGCCTTGCAATTACTACTATTAGGACCTTTGTAAATGTCCGCGGTGACGTGGCCAGACCGAATGGTAGAGTCACGAACTGATAATGTTGACCACATACCATGAAACGAAGGTACTTGTGATGTGGTTTGTAGATTGGAACGTGTAAATATGAGTCTTTTAAGTCTATAGACGTGAGGAACATGGCTTTTCTTAGATGAGGCAAGATTGATCTTATGAACTCCATCTTGAAGGGTTTCACTAATATGGATTCGTTCAACCTTCTGAGGTCTAGGATTGTCCTGAACCCCCCCCCGTGGCTTTGCGCACAATGAAAAATCTGGAATAAAAACCCTGATATCTCTGAGCTTTGGGCACCTTCGCTATCACCTTCTGGGAAAGAAGATCCTCCAAACTGCTCACCAAGGCTCTTCTCTTCTCTGGGTTGATCCTCCAAACACCAAGGCTGTTCTCTTCTCTGGGTTGACTGGTAACGCAGATGCCAGAAAATGATGTCTTGGTGCCGTCCTTATAAACTCCAGTTTGTATCCTCTGAGTATGATGTAGTTTACCCATCTGTGTGAGGAGTTTTGAATCCATATTGTTGAATACCTTAACAGCCTGCTTCCTACTGTGCTGTTCCTCTCGTCCTGTTTGGCGTCATTGAAAGAATTGTTTAAAAGAGGTCTTTGTATCTTTCCCTCTTTAGCTACGAAAAAAGAATCTGTTATTTGAAACTTGTCCTCTTCTGTAGCCTCTGCCGGGTCTATAGCTTCTGGCTTCTTTGAAATCTGCACCCTGTTGTCTGTACCTTCTGTTAACCAAGCTGATTTCCCTCCAGAGGATTTGGTGATAATTTCATCCAGCCTGGTGCCAAACAGGTATTCACCCTGAAACGGAAGGGATAATAATTTGTTTTTGGACTGAATGTCCGCTTGCCATGGCCTGAGCCATAGAGCTCTCCTTGTCACAGCTGCTGTTACTGCTGACCTGGCTGCAAATCTGACTGAATCCAGAGAGACTTCGCACAAGAATTCAATAGCCAGCTGCATATCCTGTATATTTTTTAGAAGTTCTGACCTTCTAACTCCATCTAGCACATTCGCCTCTAATCCATTACACCATCCCCTTAGGATTCTGGCAGTCACTGCTGTTGCTGCCGCTGGTTTCAATGCTGCTCCTGCGATGGCATTTGGTTTTTCAGGCCGACTTCCATCCTTTTATCCATGCTGTCCTTAAATGCTGCAGCGTCCTCCAAGGGCAATGTTGTCTTCCTAGATATTCTAGCCACTGCCGCATCCACTTTAGGCAGCTCCTCCCAGAATTTAATGTCCTCTTATTTAAATGGGTACATTTTTGTCATTCTGTTAGTGGCCGCTGCTCTCTTTTCAGGATGTTTCCATTCACTACTTACCATATCCTTAAGCACCCTTGACAACGGAAAATCCCTTGCTTTCTTTGTTCCTTCCTCGAACAATAAATCTTTCATCTGTATCTCCTCCTTAGATTCTTCAATTTTCAAAGACTTATGAATCAGCTTTAGTAAATTGTTTACCAAGTCTGGATTAAATGACGCCTCTGCTTGGCCCATCTGCTCATCTTCTGAGGTCTCTGCACCTGCCTCCTCGGCAATTTGCTCTTCTGCTTCAGACTCCTCAGAATTATCACTAATGACCGCTCTTGGCCTTTTAACAGATAGCTTTTGCAAATCTTCCTTTGTCGCAAATCTCTTGGAGAGAGACTCTTCCAACATTTTTACTAAATTTGCCATTTGAGGTGAGGGCTGTTGCTTCTCAGCCAATACACATTCTGGACATAAAGACTCCTTACTTCCCTCAGTAAGAAGCTTATCACATAAATTGCATCTAGAGCTGCTTGCTTTCTTGTGCTTGCTCTTTAATTCACGCCTCTCCTTACTTGTTTCAGACCTGAAAATAAACAAACTAACTAACTGACTAGGTATAGAAGCTAATAGTAACAGAAGAATAGCATAGGTAGCGCTTACCCAGATTGTCTGGCCTGAGACCGTTTATCCTTTTCCTCCATATACATGTTTGCCACTTGTTTGCTCCTCAGCACACCGCTCTGACTGGCGCCAAAAATCCTTTTAAATCTTCAGATGATGCGTGGCAATGACGTCAATCCGCCCGCTTTCATCTCGGATTAACCCGGGCTTCACCAAAATGGCCGCCGGAGCACTTCCCCTAGTGCCTGGCCATGGCAGCTAAGCTGCTGACGTCGCTTCCGCCCGCCCTCAGTGGAATTGGGCGCGGGCATATGGCAGTGTTCCGCCTCACACTGCAGGCCGGTCTCCCCACCCTCCCTGGTCCTGACTGCCGGAGCACGGACCAGGAATGTACCACTACGCGGTTAAGGTAAGCGCCTGGAAAAAATAACAAAAACTAAGATCTCCCTACCTAGCCTCTCTGCTTCTACCCTGGCTCAGAGCAGGAATAAAAAAAGACACAGGAAGGAGGAAGCGCAGCCGCTTTATACCTCCGTGTCTTCTTTTTGGTCCTGCCCTGGCTCGGAAAGGGGAGTTAACCCATTGTTGTATGCTGCCGGGGGAGGAATAGGAAAGATAACTTGTGGACACCAATGTATACCGTAGACTATCCTATAATCCTAATAAAGAATATAAATTGGAATTGGATAAACTCATTGCCAGTGGTCTATCTAAAAACCTTATCACTCCCAAACGAGTCAACTTTCCTACTACCAAATACCCTATTAAGCCAATACTATAAAATGCTCCAAAAATACATAAGGATTCAACAAGTGTGTCGGGGAGATCAATCATTTCAGTTGTACTTTCTTTTAGAAGGCTATAATTTTTTGGGGATATATACAACCGATTATACAGTGGAGTAAATCCTATATAAAGGACACCACTGCCTTTTGAACAAACTAACACATTTGGTTGAAATTCCGGCAGATACCATTCTTGTCACTATAGACATATGTAGCCTCTGCACGTCCATACCACAAGAGGAAGGCTTACAAGCCGTAAGTCATATATTAACCACCTCAGAAGATTTTTACGGGTGTTGATATAAACTTCCTCATGAACCTGTTTAGGATGATATTAGAAAAGAATTACTTCTATTTTAATGGACACCATTACCTTCAACTTAGAGGTTGTACAATGGGGTCGAATGTGGCCCCTGCCTTTGCCAACCTGTATATGACTAAATATGAAAACACATACTTGTATCAAGATGAAAGATTAATCAGTGGAGTAATTATCTATACAAGATACATTGATGAACCATTCCTTTTGTGGAAAGGGGATGAACAATCATTTCTATCAATGATGAATGACCTTAACAACCTAGATACATCAATAGAATTTGCCTTTGACTACAATTATACTAACATCAATTACTTATATATACTGATATCCAAAATTGGGGAAAAACTGACGACGGCAGACAAAAATAATATTGATGGCTAACTCTAATCACCCTACCCCATTAATCAAGAGACTCTCTTTTCGCAGATGCTAAGGTTTTACCACATTACAGATGGCCCCTGAACCTGGGACATGGAGATGAATAAAATTATCCACAAGTTCATCCAGAGGGGATACAATAGAAATGTACTATTAAAAATCAAAGAGATATACCATGGGAAGAAACACTCACTATGAAACCCAAAAAATAAATTAGAAGATGTGCTGCCATTTTTATGTATTATATATATATATATATATATATATATATATATAGTTGCTCACATTAATTTATAAGTTATTCTAGAGCAGGTGCTTGAAAGGTATGGGAAAATCTCAGATACAAGAGATGTGCCCCAGTACTCATGCCATTAACCAGTAACTAACCATGTCCTTCTGAACCGGATCCAGACTTGCGCCCAGCACCCCAATATATATATATATATAGTAACAACAGCCAAATTGTAAGAAAACATATGAAGGATATATAGCCTATCATAACATCGGACAAATCCTTCACTGCTTTAAAGACCGCATTTACGCAATCTATGTCACATAAAGTTACGTAGAGAGCATAGAAGAATTACTACGCATGTGTTTGTAGCTCTGCACCTAAAACTATGATCGGAACAAGAAAAATTCTCAAGTGAGAATCCCAGCCTATATATCTTGTACAACTACACGTCACCTAATAGTGGATTGTAATATATTGGTAAGACTGCCCGCCAATTAAAAGAAAGAATGGCACTACACAGATCACCTAAAAGGGCTGCACTTGCAGGTAAAGACTCTGAACAGCCAGTGGTGAGGCATTTTGTCCTATTGAAACACAATCTGGCTTCCTTGAGATTTAAAGCAATCGATCATGTGCTGCCATTGAGAAGGGGTGGAGACCAGGACCAGAAACATTTCCAACTGGAAATGACCTGGATTCAAAGATTGAACACTGTTGCGCCTTATGGCCTTAATGAGTATCTGAATTTCAACTGTTTCCTATATCTGTTCCCTGAGCTACTGAATCTTTCATGTTTGATGACTTTATACAGACATCCGGAAAATAATTGGTGTATGATAGTTCTATTAGTATATTCCTCCAACTTTTATACATGCAAATTTGACTGGAATTATGCTAAATGTATATGCTTTATGTGTGTGTTTCAATTATGGTCCTCAGAATCTGCTTGTTTTTCTGCCATATATCTTTAGTTGTTGTAGGCTGTTATTATAGGACCTTAGCTACATCATTAGGCTGAATGTCTACCCTTTATAAATGCTATAAATTGAGAATAAAAATTCTCAAATTAAGAGGCGCTTGAGAGATAACAACCAACTGCTGAACGATATGATATTGATACTGCCGCAGCTCTAAAGAGAGAGTCAATTCTCCAATTGGGAAAACAAAATATCTAAGAAACAGAGCGCTGATCAGATAATCAATAAATGTATTTGTTTATTAACAGATTAAAACATATATAAAAATTACTGCGTTATAGTATTCTCTGATATCTATGAACATCATTTTACCACAGATAAAAAGTGCATACTCTTTAGAAAACAGTTTGTCACAGAGGTAGGAGCATAGGAGTAGAAATATTATTTCCGTGTGTAGTACTGCTAATAACTCAGTCCATATATAGTCATGATAATATCTTCTAAGACGATGCATATAGTTGGCAATTTAAAAAAACGATATAAAAATTATTGTATGGTTGTATAGTCCTTGATATGTGTACACATATAGATGTTATTTGCGATATATGGTATTCTAGGCCGGCAAGCACATCCAATAACAACATTCGCAGTATGCGTGACTAATAATCAAATAGCCAGACATTTAGATTCAGACCAACTATGTGTCTAAGCTGAAGTCAGGAGAAACTTCCAAGAGCACTGAGCAGTTAAGCAGCCAAACATTAGTAGATATAGTACCAATGAGTGTATTACAGGACGGCAGTAGCTGTGCCGCTAATTAATTAGTTGATGGTATAAGCACATACTCACATACAGTTGACCCAAGTAGTTGCTGTCCCCACAGGGGTTTAGAGATGTCCGCAGACTGTACATGTCAGTTGCTGCCTGGCTGTTTGCAGTATATACGCTGCAGTCGGTGTGGTAATTACACAGTTGCGGCTCTCAGGTGCGAGGTAGATGTCCAAACCTCTATTCCATACGGACCTTTAGGTTTCGGCACCCATCCTTGAGGTTGAAGCGGCTGCGGCCATCAGATGTCCAAGCCTCTATTTGGTGGGAGCCCACAGGCTCCGATGACCGTCCTGTAATAAAGAGTATGTTGCCTGTGTATGGTCAGGTCGACTTGATGATTGGTAGTTCAAAAATTTCAATATCAGCTTCACACTCTGCAATATAATCAAAAGTCAGTGGAAAGTGTATCAGAGTATCACTGATGTATTCCTCGACATGTTTCTCCCACAAAAAGTTTTTTTCAAGGTGAATTGCATTTGCAGCACAAGAGTTTAAAAAGGATTTCTGGGACTAATTCAAACTCCATCTGTGTTTAAAGACCCAGTATTCATTTATTAGATTTCCATAAGCTCCAATCAGTGGTCAGTCTAAGATCATAATCAGCAATGTGTAAAAAATCATAACAATAATAATAACAATTGACAATAGAACTAGAAATAATTAAATAAATTAAATATAGTATATATATAATAAAAGCAGTATTCATAGATTTCCATAAGCTCCAATCAGTGGTCAGTCTAAGATCATAATCAGCAATGTGTAAAAAATCATAACAATAATAATAACAATTGACAATAGAACTAGAAATAATTAAATTAAATA
>WWET01005058.1:13243-38843 GCA_011038615.1 Limnodynastes dumerilii
GGTGCTACTAATGGCAACAGTATTAGACGCAAGAGAATAAAGGGCTTATCACTAAACCCTTTCTTGTTTTGTACGCTACGTACTGAAGGTATCTTAAAAACGGTACAGAGCAAGAGGGCTACTGTAGGGAATTCCAGGGTATGTATGAATTTTTTATTGTACTTTAAGACAATATCTTACATCACAAATTATTTTTACCAGTATTTACTATTTACCAGTAATACTATCCTGTTATATATGCTGGCAAATATGGGACTGAAATAAAAGATCGTGCATTGGATACAATCTTGGTTACAGGATAGACAACAAAGGATTGTAATTATTGAAATTCCCTCTGGGACTGGTAGGGTCACCAGTAGAGTTCCCAGAGATTTGTACGTGAACCAGTGCTGTTTAATATAATTCATTGATTATATTACACATGGCAATGAGGGGAAAATTTTTACAGATGACTCAAAAATATATAACAGGCACACCAGGAGTGCATACCTCCCAACATTCAGAATCCTGAAAATGGGACCAAACAAGCTCCATCACCACACACCCCTAAACTCCACCCAGATCTGCCCATCAATGACCAAATTTGGTCAGAACTCTACCCACATTTGAGTAAACTCTGACTCTTTTGTGAACAGAGAATTAATACAGTCCTATGAAAATAGTGACATTTGGGAGATATACTACAGAGGATGGGATCTAGGAGTCACTAATTCATGCAACTTAAAAAGTAGCAAAGTAATGTAACAAAGGAATGAGAAAGGCAAGTCAGATGTTGCATAGGGAGAGGAATTAGTAACAGACAGAGAGAAAAAGGTCATTGGTACGGCTTCACCTAGAATACTTTGCTCTGTTCTGGAGGCCATATCTCCAGAATGATATAAATACATTAGAAGGGCAACTATAATGGTACATGATTAAACTGGTTATTAATTCAAGGTTGGGGTAGGCGTCATTTTCTCTTTTTGCCCATGTCACTAATATTTCTAGCAACGGCTCTAATGGCATGTGTCTGCTCTGGAGCAGAAAAGGGACAGGAGGAATATAACAGTAGCTTTCACATATATCAAGGAGTATAACTTAGAGTCATAACTAGAAATTTTTGTGCTGGGGCAAAAAGGAAAAATTAAATAAAAACTATTTCACTGAAATGGTAGTTGATAAGTGGAAAAGATTCCTATCTGAGGTGGTAGAGGCTAACACAGTAGAACAACTTAAACATGCTTGGGTTAAGCAGATAAACCTAAATATAGCTTAAATCTAAATTTAGGGTCAAATAGGGTCTATTAGTATAGGTTAAAAAACAAAACAAAAAACAACTGGACAGACTGGATGGGCCATGTGGCTTTTATCTGCCATCGCTTTCTGTGTTTCTTGGATACATATTTACTTGCAACTTTAAGATTCATATAACTTAAAATTCATCTGCCAGCCATCATCATCATAATAATGAATATACTTTAAAGTGTATTATTAACAGATGTATGTCACTCCATTATCAAGGCTTGTTTTTCCCAGTGCAGGGGGCCATATACTACATTATCATTTTTATAATGTGTTTGGACCAAACATTTGCATGGTATTAGTTACCAATTGATATTTGGACTCTGTTAAGTAAAAATTGTAAAGTGAGATGTTGATTTTGTAATAACTAAATCCCATATTTACAACAGTAAAATGAGCTCAAACCTGGACAATGAGGCAAAGTAGGTAACTTGTTTTGCCTATAAATATGACAGTGATGCCAGGGAGCAGAGGGAATTCAGGGGGCACTACCACTTCTGGCATGATCATGTTGACATAATCATGTGAAGTTTGGCAAACTGTTTGTGGCATAATAGTGTAAATTGTGATACACATAAAACAGGGTTGCCGACTTTTTAAAGCTTCCCTCCGGGAGAACCCGGAAGGAAGCCATAGATTGCTGCATGGGGCATTAAGCCCCGCCCCCTTTCAATCATACCTGTAATCTCTAGTGTTACATGGGATGGACAGTATGACATCATCAAGCCCTGCCCATCCCTAGTAACTCTAGGGATTACAGTTGTTGTAATTGAGCTGGTTGGGGCTTGCAGGTGCTTTGCCGGCTCTCCCGGGATACCGGGAGAATTGCTCAAATTTTGGGAGTCTCACGAATATTCCGGGAGAGTCGGCAACCCTAACATAAAATGACACTCTACATACAGTGATTTAAGGGCATAAAAACAAAATGATATCTTTGCATCCAAACCTAAAAATGTTCCGACATCATTATATTATAAGGGCTTTGAAACACAAACCTGGTTTGATTGGGGTTCTTTGTTGCGCAACCACACAAAATATTATTAAAATGTTATGAATTGGTAACCAAATTAACATTTAATAATAGGTTATCTGTATAATTTTTCAGCTTTCTGGCCTGATTGGCACCTGGCCATGCTCTTGCACAACCATTGTTCCACATTGCACATTATTTTGTCCTACACATAATTGTGCATTATGGTCATAATAAAGGGAATCTGTTCCACAGATACTCTCTCTTGAATTACAGATGACATCATTATTTTGTGTGCTATTTTATATTTTAAGCTCATCGATGTTCCTTAGAGTCAGGGCTGCCATCAGAGGGGGGCTACCAGAGAAAAAAGGGGTTCATTAACATTAACATAAACATTAGTTTGAACTATGTATCACGGATTACATAAATCATTTTACGATCCTAACCCAAAGTTATTAAATCAAATCTATTGTATATAATTATAGAAGGAGAAGCTGTTTAAATGTAGAGAGTGAAGGAATTATATTCCTAGCACACTGATAGCGATCCCCTTAAAATCCTTTGAAGCATTAAATTGTTTTGATAAGGTATATTATAGGTATATTATGTATATATATATTTTTTTTTTTAATCTTATTTTGCTTTTTAATAAACTATTAATAAAGGTTACTTACAAGCATTTTTACTTTATAAAATGACCCTGATGAAAATCATAGATTTTGATTGAAACGTCGGACAACCTCAATAAATATAGCCGATTAGGCTTTATACCGATTTACTGAAAGAGATATTATTCTGCACTGGCGCAGGGATAATGGTGCCCTAAACTTTATTTCATATGTATTAATATTGCAGTTCAGTGGTGCTGCTGTGATTCCGTTACTCAAATTATACAAAAGAAAAAAGAAGAAAATCACTATAGCGCACTCTTATGAGCTAACCAAAATCCCTGATTAAATCCATAAAAAATAGAATTTTCTTGGTATATATTAAAAATTGATGGAACCTTGCGAAATATATAAAACAAAGAATGAAGTGAATGAAAAGAAAAAGTGATTAAAATGTAACAAACAACTCCACCCTCTATAATTAACCCTTATTGAACCTGTTTTGCCACTATATATAAATTATTAAATATTAGCCAATTATAACACCATAGAGGCTGAAAATTGCTCTGAGCAATTTTCAGCCCCTATGCCATTATAACTGGCTAATATGATTCATTATATCAAAGTGAACCCTGGCCTCACAATTATATAGCATTTTGGAGTCCAGGAATCAATCAGTAGTTATGTGATCACTACTACTCCCCGAGACAGGGCTATGGCCAATATTTAATAATTTATATATAGTGGCAAAACAGGTTCAATAAAGGTTAATTATAAAGGGTGGAGTTGTTTGTTATGTTTTGTTATATTTTAATCACTTTTTCTTTTCATTCACCTCATTCTTTGTTTTATATATTTCACAAGGTTCCATCAATTTTTAATATATACCAATAAAATTATATTTTTATGGATTTAATCAGGGATTTTGGTTAGCTCATAAGAGTGCGCTATAGTGATTTTCTTCTTTTTTCTTTTATACCGATTTATACAAGTCTTGTGAGTGACTTCACTTTTTGGCTATATATATATCAGCGCTCCATAGTGCGTTAATCCAATTTTATTAAGCCCCTAGGGTTCCATAGATAAAAGCGTGCCAGATAAAAATAGATCACACAGCACGTAGCAAGATTACAGCGGGTACATCATAGGAAGGCGCCCAGGCCCAGCGTCCTGGAATGTCCGAGCGGTGCCGCCTCTTCGCCGGGCGCCTTCCGGTGATGTACCCGCTGTAATCTCGCTACGTGTTGTGTGATCTATTTTTATATGGTATGCTTTTATCTCATGGTTGCCGACTTTTTGCAGCTTCTCTCCGGGAGATTCCGGAGAGAAGCTTGCGGCGCATGCGGGGGGCGGGGCTTAATGACGCGATTTATGCAAATCGCGTCATTAGGCTCCGCCCCCTGGCTCATACGGCCCCGTTTTTACTTAAATTCGGGGTCGGGACGGGGCTTGATGCCGCAAATTGCGTTGCGAAGTCCCTTCCTGTGCCTAGCAACACTAGTATACTACATGGTTGCCGACTTTTTGCAGCTTCTCTCCGGGAGATTCCGGAAAGAAGCTTGCGCCGCATGCGGGGGCGGGGCTTAATGACGCGATTTATGCAAATCGCGTCATTAGGCTCCGCCCCCTGGCTCATACGGCCCCGTTTTTACTTAAATTAGGGGTCGGGACGGGGCTTGATGCCGCAAATTGCGTCATCCTATATATATATATATATATATATATATATATATTTTTTTTTTTTTAAAGTTTATTTTTCAATTTTTAGAAACAAGCTTTTTATGTAATATAATTACATAAAAAGTAATAAATACATGAAAATAAATATATTTTAGAGCCCTCTTATGTTAATCCCATTCAGAGACAATGGGGCAGATCCAGAACTACGCTTTTCCGCGATTTTACGCGTGGCAGAGACGTAAATCCGCAGATTTGAACGCACTGCGCATGCGCACCATAGAAAATACGCACATTCACGTAGCGTCATTTTGGATGTATGGGTGATTCACGTATGTCTCACGTAAATACTTACGTGTGGGCGTGCCAAATTTACGTTAGTCAACAATACGTGCGTTTTACGTGAAGTAGGCGGGGGGTGGTATTTAAAGTGTACAGTATGGGCGTGCTAAGCTGCGTACGTTCAAGTAGTTAGTATGTTTGTTAGCGGACGTATGCTGTTACGTTTGGAAAAGTTAAGGTAGGGTTTGGGTAGCGTATTTTGACAAAATACGTCCGTGCAAGGGGTGTGCCGATGGGAGTGTAGCGAATTTACGTGTACGAAAATACGCTCCGCGAATATACGTACGCACACACGTAGTTCTGGATCTACCCCAATGTATTTACTTAAAAATACTTAACCAAGAAAAAGCTTAGAAAAGCAATAACAGTTAAGCCGACTGCTAACAACAGAGGTTGCAATCCCATTCCTAATCCAAACATTTACGTCTACTTTTGTAATTAACTAATATTTTTTTTTTATTTTTTAGGATGTATATTTTGTCATTTATATGGATTCATTATGGACTTCAATGACATTCCAGCATTCCCAAGGTTGAGGACCTTCGTGTCTCCACTAGGAATATATTGCTGAAATTTTGATTAGGTCAATTTCTGAGCTCAGCTTGAGGAACTGGGAAAACAATGAAGCCTTGACCCTAGATAATCTTGTAATTCTAAAAGGTCTTGTTAGAATTAAGCAATCAATTTTAACTTACATTCAAGGACTCTTACAACATAAGACTGAATAAATAAGCAGAATTGATCTGCACAAGACTCACTATAGGTAGTAGTGATTCATATAATTTGGTTGAACTATTACTTTTGTTTAAGATATCAAAACCTAATAGTCTAGATTCAATGGAAAACAGATTTACTAGAAGAATGTACTATAAATGTATGAAAGTAACCATATATGCAAAATGTCAAAACTAGTAGAAAAGAAAACATTTTGATGGTGATATTACAATTTGCTGGAGCTCTCCATTTTTCTAACAGGTTTTCTAAGAAAGGACATATTCACTTCTTCTGAGATCCTCTTTTATGTTACTTAACCTTACAAACCATGTAATGTGGATTGTTACGCAGCATGACTCTCTGGATTGTTACTAGGGAAGCAATAGCACAGTTCTGTAGCACTAAAACACCTTCCACTCTTAGTATATCAATGAACTGAAAACACCTGGGACCTGATTCAGAGTTGCGACTGGTCGCAACACGGAATCGGAAAAAACGCTTAATTCAGAGGTGCGTGTTTCTGAAAAAAAAAAATAAAAAAGCAGTCGGAGCTATAATTGCTTTGGCCGCACTGCTTGGGTGTTAAATTGGTTTGCTGAATGCAAACCAATTAACCCCTTCTGCCGCCACCGTAGTATATTATAAAATAAACAACAGGCCGCCCGGGCACTGTAAGAATTATCGAGAGAACGAGAATTCAGTGTCAGAGTTCTCGTTCTCTCAATAATTCTTACAGTGACCAAAGGGTATAAATGCCCCCCAATAACAGTAGACCTGTCATTAGAGCCGGGAAGTCCGGCATGCCAGGTCTTCTGTATTGGGGCTTTTTATTTTGCCAAGGCCAGCCCCAGATTAACACTAGACCCCCATCAGAGCAGGTAAGTATGTTTATTCTTATTTTCTATGGGCATTTTTTGGACATATTTTTTATTTATTTACAACGGGCACATGGCACGTTTTTTTTACACATTTAAACTATGTGGGCACTTTTTTTTTCTTTTTTAAAGAAGGGGACAAGGTTTTTTTGACATTTTAATTTTTTTATGGGGCAGATGTCCTGTTTTTTAATTTTACTACGTAGGCACTGTAATTTTTTTTATGACAGGGACTAGGGACGGGGCCCTTACATTCTTTAAAAATGTTTTATTATAGGGGGACACTTGTAGCGTTTTTTTTTATAGTTTTGGGGCAAGGTATGCTGCCTATAGTAGTGCTACTAGAGCAAGCATGCCTTATCATTTATGGGCATGCTTGCACTAGTAGTTCTACTAGCAGCAGCATGCCCGGGCGGCCCGTTGTTTATTTATTTATATAGTTCGGTCGCGGCAGCTGCGGGGCGGGCGGGGGAAGGGGTTCATTTTTTACTAAAAAATTTTTTTTCACTTTAATTAACTTTGGGGTTTTTTTTCAGCTCTGCTGAACTGTCTCTACACTTGCACCATCTCTTGAGATGGTGCAAGTGTACGGCTAATTAAGCAGCCAGCGGACCGCGGTGGAAACTATATTTAAATAAGAAAAGCGACTCTTTTCTCATCTAAATATTCCTCCACAGACGCAGCCCGGTCGGAGGCGCACACAGTCGGATGCTGTGCGCGCTCCCGATCTGGGCATGCGCAGTGGCCATTTTCACTGCGCTTCCGTTTGAAAAATAGACGGAAGCGCAGGTCTGAATCAGCCCCCTGTTCTGTCTTTACTCTATAGCTGGGCGTTAGAATATTTTTAGCTCCTGTGATTAGTATATGTATATCATGCTTAATACTTAATACTTAATACTAACTTTGGAACAGCCTCCATCATAAATGTCTTTTTAAACTTTTTCACCTAAGTGTGTAATTCACATGAACAGCAAATGAATAGCTGGCAACTTAAGTGTACAATTACTCCATGTATCCCACCCCCATTAATGTACCATTTATTTTTTGTTATCTGCAGCCTCATAGAAAAGTTGAGTTGTCCAAAGTGTGGCATTGTCTATTTATATAAGCAGAGCGTTACGGAACCGCTTTACAATTTAAGACATATTTTTAAAATTCTTTTCTTACATCCTTAACTTCCTTAATATCCATCTAATCTAATAATAAATACAAGGCACTAATAATCATAACAAACCAAACAACTCCATATTGCTATTATTGTCATTTTTATTATTAATACACACAAATTTTTGGAAGAAAACAAACTAATTCATGGAAAAATTTACATTTTATGGCTTACCTGTGGTTGTCTGCTGACCTACAATGGGAGAATCTGAAAAAGGAAAATAGCGCATGATATTTTCTGCTATAAAAACAAAAAAATAGCAGTTGCAGTGGTACATGCAGTAATAGTAATTTAGAGCCTGATCACTAGGATCAGAAAACGTCCCCTTGTGAAGGCCGCATTCCCAGTACAGGTCAAGATCCTCTGGATCCAGAATTCCACGCTGATTAAAAATCTGTTGGCGGGGTGGGACAGAGCAGAAAGTGGAAGTGCTTCTGCTCTGTGGGAGGAGAGAGGTATGCTGATAGTACAGTATGGGCGGACTTCATACTTCTGCACTGGCCCCACGTAAAATGGTAAAGCACTAATAATCCTTACCAAACCAAACAACTCCATATTGCTATTAATGTCAGTTTTTATTATTAACACATTTTATTTAAAAAAAAACACTAATTCATGAAAAAATGAACATTTTATTGCTCACCTGTGGTTGTCTGTTGACCTACAATGGGAGAACCAGAAAAAGGAAAATAGCGAGTTTATAATCAGTGATATTTTATGCTATAAAAACAAAAAAAAGCAGTTGCATTGGTACACGCAGTAATAGTAATTTAGAGCCTGATCACTAGGATCAGAAAACGTTCCTTTTTGGTAAGTAGTGCACATGTAAAGGCCACAATCCCAGGACAGGTCAAGATCTTCTGGATCCAGAATTCCGCCCTGATTAAAAATCTGTTGGCGGGGTGGGACAGAGCAGAAAGTGGCAGTGCTCTGCTCTGTGGGAGGAGAGAGGTATGCTAATAGTACAGTATGGACTGACTTCATACTTCTGCACTGGCTCTATGTAAAATGGTTAAGGCAGAGGTCACCTGGCAGGATATTTTATAAAGCACTAATAATTCTTACCAAACCAAACAACTCCATATTGTTATTAATGTCAGTTTTTATTATTAATACACACATTTTACTAAAACAAAAACACTAATTCATGGAAAAATGAACATTTTATTGCTCACCTGTGGTTGTCTGTTGACCTACAATGGGAGAACCTGAAAACGGAAAATAGCGAGTTTATAATCAGTGATATTTTATGCTATAAAAACAAATAAAATAGCAGTTGCATTAGTACATGCAGTAATAGTAATTTAGAGCCTGATCACTAGGATCAGAAAATGTTCCCTTTTGGTAAGTAGTGCACATGTAAAGGCCACAATCCCAGGACAGGTCAAGATCTTCTGGATCCAGAATTCCGCCCTGATTAAAAATCTGTTGGCGGGGTGGGACAGAGCAGAAACTGGAAGTGCTTCTGCTCTGTGTGAGGGGAGAGGTACGCTGATAGTACAGTATGGGCTGACTTCATACTTCTGCACCGTCCCCATTTTTTGTCACCTGGCAAAAATCCTTACGAGCAAGGGAAGTGGCATCCCCTTGTGCATATGGCTTTCTGGATGCGAGACCCTTGCTACTGCTGCAGTTCAGAGTTATGACCACAGCTGTAGCAAAGTTCTGAATCTGGTCCTTAGTTTGGTTGGACTGATAAAAGATTGTATTCACAATATTCTTTCTAAACTTATGTGGGGATGATTGTGTAATCTCAGGACAGGTTTGTAGAGAGGCACATTTAAAATAATATTCATATTACTTTGACATCAGGGCAGTAACTAAGGGTATGTAATCAGGGCGGTTGCCCAAACTCAAAGTGGGGCACCAGTAAGTTTATTTTTAAGGTTAATCTGATTATAAATTTAATGTTGGGGAATGCCATTTTACCATTTTGCCCCTTGCACTAAAACTTTTAGCTACGGCTCTGTTTGACATCCCATTTTCCATACCTTAGATGATCTATGTGTTTATGCTCTTATACTCTATTCAGATTTCCAAGCCATCTTCATTTTACATAGGGACAGTGTGGAAATCATAAGGCAGGGTCCTGCTATTGTAAGCCTGTAAATGCAAAGGGAGTGGCCTTCACTCAGCCCCCACACGTGACTCAGGACATAGTGGGGATCCTGCTGCAGATGTGCTAGAAGCACTGAGCGCAGCAGAAGTGGAGGTCTGGATATAGTGGAAAGTTATGTTCTCCATTACATTTTCCAAGCTGTATTGTACAAAATTTGGATAGTGGAGCTACAACAACGAGAGGGCTGGGATGGACAAATGTGTAATTACAAAATTAAAAGCTTAGAGGGGAATGTTGAGATTATTTTGTTTTCCCTACAGCAATGCTACTCATAGAATTGGGCCAGATTCAGATATTCCTCTTTTCTGTGCATTTGGATTGGATTGTGGCTGCTTTTCCCGCATACATTCACGCTATCAGATTGGAACACATTGCAACCCATCCAGAATGATAATTACAACATCTTGCAATAGACGGCTTTAGTTACAATCAGAGGCGAAACTAGTGAGTCATGGGTCCAGGTGCAAATATATGCTTTGGGCCCACACCTCCCCCCTCCCTTGCTTTTCCCGCATCACGCTATCAGATTGGAACACATTGCAACCCATCCAGAATGATAATTACAACATCTTGCAATAGACGGCTTTAGTTACAATCAGAGGCGAAACTAGTGAGTCATGGGTCCAGGTGCAAATATATGCTTTGCTTTCTCCTCCCCCCGCCATAATTTACAGGACATTTTATTCCTGTTTTCTCTGTATAGGTCTATTATTTGTGTAATAACTATTTGAGAATAGTATAACATAATAAAAATAGGTACCAATATTTTAATAAGCTACTACAAAATCGGTGACTTTTTTTATTATATTATTTGTGGTAGTTACACAATTGCAAGTGTTTTTAAGTTAAGTCCAATATTAAACTATAAGGGAAGGTGCTGCAGATGGCAGGAATATAATAAACAAAATTAATTGGAAAAAATGACTAATAAATTGTAAACGAAAACAGACTTACCTGCACTCATCTTGCAAGAGGAGAGGATTTAGTGTTCTAAGAAGCCATTCCTGTTATTTCTTGCTGGTCCCATTGCTCTTTTGATCTGCTGCTGCTATGAGCCAGTATGGGTCACAATCTTTACACAGACACTCTGGGTCACATGGAGCATGGGAGAGTGCCGGTGTAATGTTATGATGTTGTGTGGGGTATATTAAGGGTTTAGAGATGGCACCCAATAAAAAGTACATGTGGGGTATATTAGGGTCTCCAGGAAAGGCACACTATAATATATGTAGGGTTATACTAGGAGTTTAGGAATTACACTCTGTGTATGTGCTGAATGTATGTATTTATACATATATATTTATGTATATATCTGTATATAGCATGACATTTCTAGACATTTTATATACCCCATATATATATATTATAGTATACATCGCTCCCAGTCTCCTTAAATACCCCAAATGTTATTTATACAGTGTGCCATTTCCTGACGCTTAATATACCCCACGTATTATATGTGGGATATATTAGGAGGCTAGAAATGGCACACTATATAAAGTATATATAGGCTACATTATGTGTCTGGGAATGGCCCATACATATATATGTATAGCTTTGTATAGCCTTGTAAGCACTTAGTTATCTAGTGTGTGTATGTGTACAGTGCATATATTCATCCAATCTCTCCACCTTGCATGTACTCCCCCTTATGTGTCTCCAGTCTCCCAATATTCTCCTTCATGTGTCTCCAGCCTCCCAGTATTCCCCATCATATCTCTGTAGCCCCAGTATCCCCATCATGTCTCTAGCCTTCTTCAGTAACCCTTATCATGTCTCTGAAGCCCCCCAGTATCCCCCATCATGTGTCTCAAGACACCCAGTTTCCCCATAATGTCTCTGTAGCCCCCTAGTATTTCCATCATGTCTCTCCAGCTTCCCTCAGTATTCCTTACCATGTGCCTCCAGTCCCCCTCAGTATTCCCCATCATGTGCCCCCAGCCCCCCTCAGTATCTCCCATCATGTGCCTCCAGCCCCCCACTCAGTATTTCCATCATGTGCCTCCAACACCTTCACCCCAGTACTCCCATCATGTGCCTCCAGCCGCCTCCCCCAGTACTCCCATCATGTGCCTCCAGCCTTCCCCAGTACTCCCATTATGTGCCTCTAGCCTTCCCCAGTACTCCCATCATGTGCCTCCAGGCTCTAGCAAGTGCCTCCCAAGTTTTCTTACCTTACCTGTGTCCTCTGAGCGGGACTGTGGCTAGAATTGAAGTCCCGCGGTGGCTGAGACTTGCAAAGGACGTTCCTCCAGCCCCCCCTCAGTTTTTCCCCCATATGTGCCTCCAGCCTCAGTATTTCCCCCATATGTTCCTCCAACCTCTCCCCTTTTTACTTACCTTTCTGTCCCTCTTTACTTCCTCCTCCGCGGCGCTCTCCACGTCACGTGCATACAGGAAGTTCCTGTATGAGCGCTGGCAGTCTCCATAGCGGGGTGACCATACGTGCGCTGTATGCACACACAGAGCCAGGGCTCATGGAGATAATGGGACCCACAGCCGCCACCGCTACCACGGTGTCAGGGGCCAGATTCCGGGCAACAACGGCCCCTGCTGGAAATCTGGCCATGGTAGTGGCTGATGCGGTGGCTGCTGTGGGCCTTATTATCTCCATGGGTCCCGGTGCCGTGCACCGCTTGCGCCGCCAATAGTTCTGCCTCTGGTTGCAATGCCAAGTGGGTTAATGTTTGACCTGGAAGTCCATCTGTTTTTGTGGACTGGTTAGAGGTGAGACCGCATAGAGCTACAATTGTGAATCTGTGCTTATTTGTTGTTTGGAGATCTGACAGGCCAGGAATCAGGTCTTTAGAACCAGCTCATTATTATGGTTGTTACATACAATTCTTAACACACTATATACTTTATTCTGTATAGGCATTTAAAAATGTGTGACATACCTGAGCATATGACACCTGCATCTTCGGAGTGTACACAATTATGAGAGCCCCATCCATTATGAGCACATTGGGACAGATAGAATTCATTTCCAGTACATCTCACGTCATCCAGAAGTATACTTCCGTTACCTTGCCCGAAATAGGCATTGTGTAGCGCTGAATATCCATAGCCACAGTTCAGCTGCCTGCATACAACATGTGCAGCACTGATGCTCCAGCCATCATCACATACTGTTCCCCAAGCATTGTTAAAGAAGATCTCCACTCGCCCAGCACATCTATCCAAGCCACCCACAAGTCGGATAGGATTATTGACTAAAACAAAGTTAAAATATCACAGAATTAAAAATTAAATCTGATAGTGTGGCAGTCATAATATGAACATGGTTGCTCCCATCATTTTGTTTTGCTATTATTGATCTGGATTACCAAACCACTCACATTAAAAAAAAAAACCTTTTTGTTTGTTGCACATTTACACACTCTGAGCACAGCGACTGGAGCATAATCCAGAATTTCAATCTGATTACACTTTCAACAATCCGAATAATCTGAAGGCTGGGTACACACTGGGACTTTTTTGAAAGATAATTTTTCCAATCACACAATCAAAAGACAGTTTCACCAGATATCTCATCAGTGTGTACTGTCCAAAGATGCTCAAAAATCTTTTGAAACGGTCTGTGATCTTTTTATTTGATCTTTTGGAGCTCCTAATATGCCAGATCAACAATGGAAAGATATATTTAGCTTTTTACTAGTGTACTGTGTCTGTTAGGAGATCTTTGGACAGTGCACATTGGTAAGATATCTGGTGGAAGGTCTTTTGATTGTGTGATTGGAAAGATTATAAGTCCTATCGTATGGAATTTAATGAGAAAGGAATGGGCTTCCCCTTCGCCCGCCTCTCCAAAACATCTTCAAATCCTGCCAGTTCCATTGTATCTCAGAATGGATCTTATTTTAACATGACTTTAGGTACACCACTTTCCTGAGATCCACACTTCCACGCTCCTTCTACAGCTTCAGTCATCTCTTCAGGCATCAACAACTAACTACCGAAACTTCATCAGTCACTGCAGCTAATGAGGAAAGGCTGCAGAATATCACTGTGTATCACAGGACTGATTTATTACAATGTTATACTGTAGTGTAGTATTTTTTCTGATGTCTAAATATTCTCCATTGCCCTATGTTTTACATGGCCATGTATATATGAAATGGTTATTCAGATAACCAAACATCATTCTGCTATTGCCAATGAGGCATTCTCATAAACATCTTTTTTTGAAAATGGCCATATTCTGAAATGAATTATTTATGTTTTGGCCCATCACAAACACATTAGCAACCATAAATGTTCATTCTTTGTTCTCTAGTGTTAAGATAAAGTAAATTGAGAAAAATGAATACCTGAACCTGTGCCTCCTGTGACTGCTGTTTCTGAAAAATATAAACACAACATAACCAACCAATACATTTTTTGTATATGTTTTTTTTATTTTACTGGTATTTAATAAAGTGAAGTATTGAAATCACAGTGCTGACTTTTTCCCACTATTAAGCCACTAGAATAATTGTTTCACTGGTTTGTTTAACCCAGTGCAGACAGATCTTTATTTTCATTGACTGGTACTTTAAAAAAACGATAACTGTGTTACTTTATGTCCGGGGCCTGGGAACCTGGGAATGTCATTTTGCACTGGGTAAACCTGTTACAAAAGCATGTTTGTGTTTGTCTTACAAAGGATTTTTTCTTGTTTTGTTTTTGCCCAAGTCTACAGTATAAAAAGCATTAAGACATCATAATTTGTATGAATAGAGGTTTGTGTTTATTGGTATTTTGATAGGTATTTTAATAGTATAGAGCAGGGATGGCCAAGCTCGGGCCTCGTGAGCTACCAACGGTTCATGTTTTCCATGTCTCCTCAGATAGTCAGAGGTGAGATGATCACTAACAACTGTAGATCTTTTTGAATTTATCAGTCAGTAATGAACAATCCAACAAGGAGACATGGAAGACATGGACCGTTGATAGCTCACGAGGCCCGAGCTTGGCCACCACTGGTATAGAGTATACTTTCATTATTAAACTTGTGTTTTTTTACTCACTTTTTCTCCATAGAATTACAGGTGCCAGCATGCAATTTGTTATTTTGACACTTGTAGTTGTACAATTTCCAATTTTTTTATTTACATTTTTTTTAATCCAAAAAATGTCCAATTTTTTAGATTATGTTGGCACCTTTAGTTTATTGTCAATTATAATTAAATAGCATGTTTTTACATGTTTTATATTAAGCATGTTATGCACTTTTGACTTCAAGGACATTTGGATTTGTTAAATAATGTCATAATAACAAATCACTAAATATTTTATGTACAAAAAGTGGTATATTGCTGACACAGAGAGCCTCGTCTTTTAGATGTATGCAAATGTAAAAAAGCAATATAAATTTAATGAAACCTCACAGTAAATTAATACATATGGACCATTATGCTATACTGGCCAAGTGTCCAGATTTTCAAGTGTCAGAAATTTTTAAGACTACCAAAGGAGGCTTTAGTTGCTTAAGTAAAAGAAGGTGGGTTTTTATCTAAATATGGTCATTAAGGAGTTGAGCTGTGAAGATTCCAATTAGATTTCATTTGTTCCAAGTGGCACCTGTGAATGTTGGGAGTTATGTTATTGTGCCTTTAAGAGTAACAATACTTGGGGAAATAAAGTCACTGCTCTAATATAACTGTCAGATCAGGGCTCAAAGTGAGGGGGTATACGGGTGGTATGCCATACTGTCGCTTCTCCCACTGGTTTAATTGAAAAGCTATAAGGCCCAGATCCAGACCATTTGCCGTTTTACGCTTGCCAAACCCTACCTTAACTTTTCAAAGCGTAACTACTGACGTATGTAAAGGCTTCACATACATAAGTGCCTAAGCACGCCCATACTGTACGATTTAAATGCCTCACCCCGCCTCCAAAGCGTAATTACAGGTGTCGTATGGATGTCACGCACCTTCGTTCGTAGTTACGCTGTTGATATGATGCTGTTACGTATGTTCAGAGTTACGTAGCATAACATCTGCTGCGTGCATGCACAGTTCATACAAAATAGTGTTTATACGTCACCGGCTAGCGTAAATACACTAGCGTATGTAGCTCAGGATCTACCCCTAAAGCTCCATTCACTTCTATTATTTCTATATTGTCATACCACCACTTCTAAATGTCCATACTGCCACTTCTAAATTTCCACTTCAACCACTGCGTCATATATATTAATGGCCTTTTCTTTCAATCTCCTCTTCAAACTTTTGATTGTTAGTATTTTGGACCAAATTTACACCACAGTTTCATCAATGTGGATTTCAATGTTTAACTGATGAGTATGTAGCGCAGCTAGCACTATGCTAGACTAGTCTGAAGTTTGCTTTAAGTTCCATTCAGTTACATTTTTGCTATATTATTTGCTAGATTATATGATTTGCTATAGTTTATCCACTTATTTCAGTGTATTGTCAGTGTACAGTATTATTTATAAAGACCTCCTGTCATCCTTGAAACATGTAGATTATATGTAACAGCAAGAGGGATTGCATAAGCATATTGATTTTGGTGAGAAATTTCATCTTGGTACCTTGAGGTGGTAAGAACTGTGTCGTAGAACTGGTTCCACCTGAAAGAAAAAAATACAAAATTGTCAATAATATGTATACAAAATATTAAAATGTAATCATTAGCAAGTGCAAATATTTTTTCTTCCCTCTCTAAACATTAAATTGAGGTACTGTGCAACCGCAATCATGATTTTTATTTTATATCATTACTGTCAGGGGCTGGCTGGCAACTTTTAGCCTTAGGGGCAAGTCCACAGCAGTGGCCCATAACTAGGCCTGTTCTTAAAGGGTTGTTTTAAGTAAACCACTGAAGCACTTTAGGGTTAACATTATTATACTGGTGATCCAGTGAATAGGCGACTATACCGCCATCAGGAGATTTATAATCATCATAAGTATCCTGCCATTACTATCACTTTGTACAGTCATATTAGGTTGCATAATGTAACATATTAAGTAAGTTATGCAATGCAACATTTTATACCTACTTGTCACTATTTACCATCCTATTTATCACTATCACGCTACCATACTAGCAATCACACTGCCCATACCATCACACTGCTTATATTATTACACTGTCCATACCATAACACTGCCCATACTACGTCACTGCCTATACAATTACACTGACCATACTATTACACACACAGTGCCCATACTATAACTCACATTCTGCCCTCTCTGTTCTTTCTTACTTTTCGAGTACTTACTTTCATTTCTTTAATTTTCCTTTCTCTGTGTCTTTCCTGTCTTCTCCACTCCGTTTCTTTCTTCCTGTCCTCTCTTCTTAATGTTTTGGGTTTGACGTCTGCGACAACATCACACTTAACACGTCGTTGCCGAGGAACCAGGGTGCTGTTTAAAGCTCACAGTGCCCTGGTTCCGCTGTCCATAGTGAGGCCGTGGACCGGCTGGTTAGCCGGTCGCAGGCTGCAGAAAGGCAGTCCTAAAACTGCTAATAGTGGGATGGCTCGGGTTGCACAACGCAACATGTTACGTAAGTCACGCAATGCACAATGTAATATATTAAGTTGCTCCACCCCTCTCACACTGTCCATACCATCTATCCCGCTGTCCATCCTATTTATCACTATCACGCTGCTAAACTAGCAGTCACAATGCCCATACCATCACACTGCCCATACCATCTCACTGCCCATACCATCTCACTACCCATACTATTTCACTGCCCATATTATTACACTGCCCATACTACTACACTGCCCATACTATCACACTGCCCATACTATCACTTACATACTGCCTTTTCTGTTCTTTCTTACCCTTTGATTACCTCCTTTATTTTCTATATTTTTTCTCCATGTCTTTCCTGTCTTCTCCTCTGCTCTTCTTTCTTCCTGTCCGGAGATATGGAATTTCCCTGTCACTCCTCCCTCTCATGCGGACTTCAGCTGGGTAATGCTGCCATAAGGTAGTAAGGTAGCCCATGTCTCTTGTGTGGATCAGCGGTCTGTACGACCGCTGATCCACACAGATATTGACATCCCAACCCTTTCTGTAAAATGTAAATGTTCCACCTGCCCACCTTACAGAGTTTATGCGGGCGAAGGGGATGTGCCACTCTGTCGTGCGGATCTCGAGGTGTGCAGAACTAAGTAACGTATGCCTAGAGATCTGTTGCGGAACAACTGGCATAGGCAGCTTGCGGAATTCAGCTGATGTGCAGCAGTCTGGGTCTGGTCACAAATTATGATTTAGTTTAAAGTTATATATTGTGGTTTTATATAGATTGCTTTTTATTCATATTAGTGTGGAGTGAAAATAAAGTTTTTAGAATTGCTAAAACTCTTTGTGAAACCCTTATTGTCTTTGTTGTGTTAGAAGCTAGGTCTGGAAAGTTTCTCACAGCACTGACGCCTGTTATGTTTGGAATGCAATCTAGTTGCCAGGAGGGAGATAAATCAAAGACTGAATACATGATACTTTGCAAAGGAAGAAAATAAATATTTATTGAACTTAGCTGTAGTTCAGATATTAATCACTCAGGAACGTCATGGATTACCAAACATCCAGGAGCCACCCCTGTCTGTTACAGGAGAGATGAAAACTGGATACAAGCAGCTCTCGGATAAGATGGCTACCAGGATAATGAGCACCTAGACTTTTATACATATAAATACTGCAGTATTCCATGATTGGTTAGTAAGTGTCATATAACTAAATAACACACTGCAATATTCCCTAATTAGCTAGTAAGTGATAATACAAACTTGATTCCTTTGTTTAGTAAATGGGCAAAAGGTCCAATATAATCCCACCTTTAACAATGCCATACAAGCCTGTGCATGTTCAGGAGCAGGAGACTACTATATCAATAAAGTTATTTGCAACAGTTCATTGTTTCGTGTATCTCTTATTAATTCATTGTTAAGCTAGAAATATAGCAATAATTTGAGAAATAGAGATGATTAGGACATGTATACTGCAGTTCACTATTACTATTTTAAAATATGATAAGTCCACAATTGATGTTACAATTGTTCTACAATTATGTAATTTAAATTCAAATTTTAATGTCAAAGAATTAGTCTTTTGAACTACTGGACAATTCAATGAAATGAAAAATTTAATATTGGTAGGATTAGCTTATTTTTGTATTTGAATATATAAAAAGAAAAACGTTGCAGAAATTATAAGGGCTACCAATAAAAAATTTCCTTGCCCTTAACCTGCTTATGTCAATTTCAAAGCCAGACATTTCCAGATATAATGGTAACAACATACAATAAACTTTTCCCTTTGCACGTACAAATTTTAAGTCACGCAGTAGTCAAGTCCTCATAAATACAGTGTTGCAGTAATGACAAATGTTAATGATTTATCTCTGGAATTCTTCATCCTTGGAAATACTTTTAGTAATGCTACTGTAAAGTCTTCCAATTTCTTCTTGTAATATATTATGCTTATTACTTTTTTTTAAGCATAAAAAAGGGAAAATCAAATAAAATGTAGGTAAATATACAGTAATGTCAGTCTTGGTGATTAAGGTTAATGAATAAATCCTATTAGTCACAAACGTTGTTTATATATCTTCAAAACACATAATTACATTTGCAATAAAAATGAACTATACTGTTAAGTGGGTAAAAGAGTCATAATAACAAAAATGTAAACCCTTTATTATCTGTTCACACATAATTAACAGCATTAAGAAATATGATTTATACTTTAAGTTTAAATACATCTTAGACCTAAAAAAAGATAGCCATTTACCTGAGAAGATGAAGCATCCAATAAGAAGTGATATGATATGCTTCCCCATTGTGTACTATTGAATGGTAATCTTAGTTTTCAGGTAGTACTTATATATATATATGCAGGAAATATTGATGTCTGATGTCATGATAACATAATCTGCCCTACCTTTGTCTTATAGAACACTAGGTAATTTCAAACCAACCAGATAGTACTATGATTTGCATAACTGAACTGTTGCACAATTGTAATTACCTGATTAAATACCATTCTTGTTTTCATATAACAATCCATAAAGAGCACAATTCTTCAGCACATTGTTGTTTAGCCAGTAACCTGCTATTCTATCTGTTTTCCACCACCATCAACACTTTTCTGTTACAGGAGGCCTTACTTTAAAAAAAATTACAAATACGATATTGGATTAATTTTAATATTTTTTTCAACTGGGAGACTACTTGCCCAATGGCGCCCCTTAACACCTCCAATAGAGTATCTTCATACCACCATCCAGTGGCATCACTAGGGTTAGTGTCACTCAGTACAGTAACTCACAGTGATAGTGTCACCTCCCCATGGAACTTCTCCCATAGCAGACCATACAGATTACTACTATTAGTGTTTTTGTACTGTTTCTCATAAATCATAATTCCCATACTTTACTCAATATAATAGCAATAGAAGCAACATAAACAAGCAGAATTAAGTTACATTAACCTGTATATCATGTGTACAAGCTAAATTTACTTTCATTGACATAATTGCATGTGATTAAAGTGAAAATGATACCCCCTTGTATGTGTATAGGATCCAGTCATTTTAAATTCTCCCCTATTTTTCTACACCCATTCCCTTATCCAACCATCCCTTATCCCACCTTGTATGTCTCAGGCCATGCTTCCTATTGCAAGTCTTAAGCTATCCCTTCTCTTCCTTTGTATATTTCAAGCTGTGCTTCCCCTTTCAGTCACCTCTTATTCCACTTTATGTATCCAGCCACCCCTTCACCCACTTCTATTTAGCCATTCCTTTTCTCTCCTTGTGTGTCTCCAGCCACCAGCCATCATTTCTCCCCCTGTGTGCTTCCAGCCATCCCTGTGTGCATCCCCCTGTGTGCATCCAGCTCAGTGGCTGTCACCTGGTATGGCCTGCAACTACTGTATCTCCCTAGTGATGTCGCTGCCAGCATCCTTTTTAGGCTGCCAGTCTTCTCTTTTATATAAAAAAAAATTGACTTTGTCAATTTATATTTGAAACAGATTTACCATTATAGTAAAAATAGAATAAATAATAATTTAGTAACTATTTATAATATACTACTAAAATGATCCCTATAAACTAATCCTAATGCACTATAAAATATTTGTATCCAATATATATATATCATATCACATTTCATTACATTCTTTAGTATGTAATAGTATGGTAGATAGAAATTAATGTGAGAGTTCAGGGTGGATGAGATGGTGTCATGGGCAGGACAGTGTCTAAATGGGGGAGAGCAGGGGATCACAGGAAGCAGAGAAGGCTGTATCATCAAAGGAGCTGAAGTTTTGCTAAGAAAGGATACTTTAGGTGAGGCGAGGAGAGGAGGAATATGTGAGGGAGAAGCAGATAATTTGATGGTCAGAGAGAGGAAAAGGAGATATACAGCAGGTTGGGATGCCGAAGCAGGTGACAACAACGTCAAGAGGGTGGCCATGGTTATGGGTGGGGGAGGTTGTAAATTGTGAAAGGTCCAGGGAGGAGGAGGAGAGAGAAAGAACTTAGGCAGTTCTTGAGTAACAGGATTGTCAAAGGAAATATTGAAGTCACTGAGGATGTTTGAGGGGAGGTTGAATGCGAGAATGTGTCAAGAAGCAAAGTTATCAATTAATTGGAAGCTGTGGCCAGGGGGGAGGCTGTAGATTACAGAAATTCAGAGGTGAGGAGGTGGTAAAGGTGGATAGAGTGGGCCTCGAAGGAAGAGAAGGTGAGGGAGGACTCATGGTGTATGACGCTGAAGGTGCAAGAAGGGGAAATGAGAATTCCTACTCCACCAGCAGAGCGATCACTAGGTTTTGGGGTGTAGAAAAAGGAGAGGTCGCTATTGGTAAGAAACGGCTGGGGAAGCTGTATTAGAAGATGAGAAACAGGTTTTACTATGATTTTTTGCTTTAACATACCATATTTACTATTTACTGAGTGTAAGATGAAATGATGAGGTGTTTCTATATTAAAGAAATAAGAGATGCGAATCTACAGGAAAAAAATAATGTATGTACTATCATTAATCAATAATGATCCTACTGCGGGGCATTATATACCCATGGGTTACTACTATTGAGCCTGATTTGAACAGTTGTCACTACTGTCTGACATATTATATCCCTCGTCCCCAGCACTTGTTATATTCACCCTCGTGGAGACCCAAGTCAAGAGGTATGTATTCCTTCAAAATTTTGCTGGGGGGCCCACAAAGTTATAGTTACACCCATGCTTGGAAGAATGTCCAAGAGATTGGAGACTTTGGGTCTGATCCTGAACTACGCCGATGCGCTGTGCTTACTAAAGCACAGCGTATCGGCATTTACTTTCCCTGACACTCCCCCTGTGCGGGCGTATGGCCCCTTCCTTACGCCGGCTGAAGGCTATATTTGTGGGCAGCATATATTTCTGCATTTTATTTTGCTGATAAAATAGTAGGTTAGCTATTGGTTAACAAGATCTACACTGGGGCATTTTTCATTGTTTCTATGTACATTGCTCCTGCCTTCCAAGCACTGGTAATGTAATCAGACACTTCTGCACTGATTGGAATGGAACCAATGGAGGGTGGTCCATATGGATCCTGGACAGGGGTTATGGTCCCGGTCAAACCTTCTGTTGGAGTACTCTGGGCAAAACATTGACCCTGAGTGCCTATTCTGGGCTTTCCATTGGATGGATGTGGACAAAAACTTCACAGTGGTGGCAATTTGTCTGGGATGCCTAATTTTAAAATCCCGAGAGTTTATTAAAAAATAAAAATACCATCAGCTGAATATAGCGTTGACAACATTTTTAGCATATCTCCCAATTGTCACAGGAGCAAAGTATTCCTGTGCCCAGTGCCACATCTAGACATTTGGTGCTCTGATCTCCACCTGGCACCACCTCCCTTTCCCTCTCCAATTATGTGCTCTTTTTGTTCCTAGTTCAAATGAATTACCAGCATTCATATTTTATAACTGTGTGATACATGAAATTGTTGATAACTTTCCCATCATCCAAGAGTACTAGAATTCAAATAATGTGGCATGTTATTGAATGTCACAATTATATTGTTTATAGTTTAGAGACCAAAATGACTTTGTCAATTGCACTCTTAATCTTTTACAGTTTTCACAGAAATCAAATATTTCACACATACTATATATAGCAATTAATTAATGTGATTTTATTCTTATAGCAATATTTATTTTGCCTTCACTGATGCAATAATTTTTTCTCTCTCCTTTCATTACATATAAATAACCTTGTCACACCATGCTCCCTTAAAATAATTTTGTGGCCACTTCTTCCCCAATTTCATTAACACCATTCTCCTTTGTTTTAAACCAAGTTACTCCTCTTACATCATTAGGAATGTGTGTGGTGTGTATGTGTACGTGTATTGGTATGTGGTGTGTGTGGTGTGTGTGGGGTGTGTATGTGTGTGGTGTGTGTCTATATGTGTGTGTTCCAACTGAACCGAATTTCAGGAATTTGAGTCAGATCTGTCTTCTGGTGTAAAATTTGTATCTGTATTTATGTCAAAATGTCATATCTTACATGTTTATAAAAAGCCCTGCTTTGTGATCTCAGCAGAGATTTTAGCACTGGCAGAATGGTGATATAGACAATTAATCAGTTTTATTATTATTATTATTATTATTATTATTATTATTATTATTATTATTACTAATAATAATAATAATAACGGTTAGTGGTAAAACAGAGCTTAATCCCCCCCCCAACAAAAAATGTTATGGTGCCCCTGATGCCCTGTGATAAAGAAATTTGACAATTTGCACCACCTTCTGTCTCAGAGTAAAGGCTTGTCAAGTGCCATATCTTAGCTTGATATTGAAACTATAACAGACAAAACAGTGCATTTAGTAAATCATGAGGTCAGTGAAAGGGAATCTATAGGAGCTAGGTTTGACTATGATCTTTCAGATTCTGACACAATAATAGATGAATCTTCATAAACAATGTATAAAGAGTAGTACTGAGAATTTGATGAAAAGAGGTGATGTAATAATTAAGGATAACACTTTGGATGTTGTTGATATTCCTCAGGGAAAGGGTGACAATTTTCATTTTGGATGTGCCAATAATAAGGATATAGGGCTGGATCCAGACCTAGTTAAGTGCATGAACTTAGTTACTCCTGGGCTAAACCATGTTGATTTCAGGGGGAGCCAAGTTAATTGTATTCTTTGCATGCAGGGATATATCTTTAAGTTGCTTACTGCACACAGATACTGACCAGCTTTACTATCACACTGTTATTTAGACTTGGGATAGGAAACATCACCTCTCAACTCTAATACTGTTTGCAACAGATGAAATATGACTCCCCTGAAATCAACATGGTTTAGCCCTTGAGTAACTAAGTTCATGCACTTAACAAGCTGATATACTATAGACTATAGCTGAGCGATTCAGATTATTATAAGTCTGACAGATCCAGGTTTTGGGTTGAATCAAGATGAGACTAGATCCTCACGTCAAATTTGGATCTCAAAAAGGGGATAAAATGCTATTTTCCCAGAAATGTCAGATCTCACGTACTTTGGTTTCTATATAAGGCACCGTTGTCAGTCTCCGGTCAGAAACTCTGACTTTCGAAATAGGGACATCCGAAAGTTCCTTTTCGGATGTCCCTATTTCGAATACCGTGCAGTTTAGAATTTTTTTTTAGAATGTGTGAGTATGCCGATCGGCATACTCACCTATTTTTATTCAGAAATACCATCGCCGATATCCCGCTGCTACCGCCGGACCACCCGACCGCAGGGAAAGGTGAGTAACCTCTCCAGGGTACGGGGGAGGGAGGGTTAGGGTCAGGCTGCCAGGAAGGGAGGGTTAGGGTCAGGCTGCAGGGAAAGGAAGATTAGGGTTAGGGTAGTGAGAGGGGAGGGTTAGGGTTAGAATTAGGGGAAGGAGTGGGGGACTATTTTCTCTTACCCTTTTCGGAGCACCGAAAGCTCAGTGCTCCGTGGATCGATTGCTATGCCTCATTGAGAGAAACAGTCCTATCGAGATAGGGCAATTCTAAGCGGGGACCCACACCCATAAGGCAAGGCCTCGGGATTTGTTAGCTATTTCAGATGGGAGAGTTGAGAACTGTTTCTAGCATGCTCACAATTATAGCATAATTTTTTTTAAACTATAATAAAAACACATGCAGAAAACAGATATGTGTGTGTCTCCAGCTTAATCACAAGTGAAGGAGATGCATGATGAAGTGTCATACAAACCACCAGTAACTGTGTTGTAACCACTGTTTAGGGAGTGACTAGTTTAATATTCTCAACTAAGGTTTCACAACTTTTATTATTTAACTTTATGCAATCCTACATTCTCTTCACAGGATTATAATATGGAACAAATCCTATTAAAATACCGTCCAAAGGGCTTTGTTACATAGTTTAATGCAAGCAGATCTTAGAAAAAAAATTCAAGCACAGCACATACATTTTTTTATTTCACAGAAAAGTGTATATTTTAGAAAAGTGAGAAAATTTTTCACTTAAGACACTTATTCTATAACATACATGTAAACATTTCAAAATGTTAAGTAGTCCCACTAGGTGCCAGATTTACTAAACTGCGGGTTTGGAAAAGTGGAGATGTTGCCTATAGCAACCAATCAGATTCTAGCTCTCACTTTCTTTTTACATACTAGAGCAGGGGTGGCCAAACTGTCGATCGCGATCGACTGGTCGCCCGCGGAGTTGTGATCAGTCGATCGCAGCTCCCTTCTCCCTACGGCGATAGACGGAATGGGCTGGTGCAGCGGTCATGTGGTACAGCCAATAGGAAAAGGCGCTGTACCACATGACCACATGAACCTGTCTGTCACCGCCGCCGCAGGGAGAATGTG
>WWET01005058.1:60897-71191 GCA_011038615.1 Limnodynastes dumerilii
CCGCCGTACTAGCGACGGCGGCCGTAGCTCTGGATCAGGCCCAATGTCTATCTTCTATGCTAATTCCAACCTTAACTATAATCTGCAACCTCCCTCTCTCTCTACTGGTATCTTCCTATCTTTTTTTAAGCGTGCACTAATTACTCCATTTCTGAAATACAAAACTCTTGACCCCCATGCCCTTTAAAGCTGCTCAAGAGAATTATCTCACTCACTTCCTTTCCCCACACAATCTTGTGAAACCTCTTCAGTCAGGCTTTAATTAATGAATGATTTAGGACCGTATTCACAGATAAGAGTGAGTTAGGTGTGGATAGATCCACACCTAACTCGCTTTTCCAGCCCCCAACCTGCCCCTTGTTTTTAGGTACTGTGATAAGGAAGCACATCTTATATTTTGTAGCAGGCAGACAGCATAACAGGTAAACCACATCAGCAACTGCAAGTTGGTTACAGCAGTGCAGCATGTAAGTGTCACAGCATAGTCCAAAGATTATTGAGGTGTTCCAGTGTTCCCTAGTGTACCGCAACCCTTGGGCAGCTATTCCGCCGTTAAGAGTGTTGACCCTCTGTCTTTGTAACACTTATATCAGGAGAGAACAGGTGTTGATTAGCCCAATCCTGATCACACCAGTTTCCCTGCTGATGCTCTAAAACCTGGTCAGGATCCTCCACATTACTATCATGTGGAGATATGCTGTCTTTAGCACACTCCTCCACCCTTAGATTCAACCACCCTGGTGAAGCTAAGAAATTTTCAGGCGAGCTTTCCACCTCGCCCTCTTCCTCCTCCCCTACCTTCACCATAGGGTCGGGATTGGGACCTACAAACCTCCTGGAAAGGGCTATGTAAAATTAAAAGGTAAAAGAAAAGTGAAGCGCTGAGATATAGACTCTTTCAATAAAAATCGAATTATTAACAAAATTTAAGATGCACAGAACAATCTTATATCTGATGTAACCAATGTCCAATGTTTAAACAATGTCCAATTTATAAACAATGTCCAATATAAAAATATCAAAGATACCAACTATTTGTAGCGGCATGCAGAGGAAAATAGTCCTTTTCGGATTGCAGGAGGAGATATGAGAGTACCCCGTGGGATGTAAGTCCAATCGGCACTCAAAGAAAGCCGCTTAATAATTCAATTTTTATTTAAAGAGTCTATATCTCAGCGCTTCACTTTTCTTTTACCTTTTAATTTTACATAATCCTATTTAGGGTTTGGACTCCCTACATTAGATCAGTGCTGCAGCAGAGATTTTAGCGCTTTTAAAGTGGTATTACTTCTTTTCTTATTATTCTTACTACTCCTGGAAAGGGCATCCGCATTGAGGTGCTGTTTCCCCGGACGATGCCGCACCTCAAAATTAAATAGCTGTAAGGCCAAAAACCAACGGGTCACACGAGCATTCACCCCCTTGTTCATGTGCATCCATTTCAAGGGAGCATGGTCTGTAACTAACAAAAACTCCCGTCCCAACAAATAATATTTTAAGGACTCCACTGCCCATTTCATTGGCAAGCACTCCTGCTCTACAGTTGAATACTTGCGCTCTCTGGGAAGTAATTTACCGCTAAGGTATAGGACCGGCTTCTCCTCACCATCTACCTCCTGGGAAAGGACTGCCCCTAATCCTGTCCCAGAGGCATCCGTCTGCAACACAAACTGTTTTGTAAAATCGGGAGCTTGCAAGACAGGCTCTGTACATAAAGCTCTTCTTAAGTCTTGCCAAGTGGTTTCCACTAGTCTGGACCATGTTATTTTGTCTGGAGACTTTTTTTTTAAGTCATTCGGTTAATGGAGCCACTCTAGTGGCAAAATCACATAGGAGCCTGTGATAATATCCCACTAGACCGAGAAACGTCCTAAGTTTTGACTTACATTTGGGTTTGGGCCAAGCGAGAACAGCTTCTATCTTACTAGGATTTCTCTGGGTTCGTGGTAAACCCGTGTGCCTGTAGAGACTTCAAAACGGCCTCTACCTTTGGTAGGTGCGATTCCCAGTCAGAGCTAAAAATAACAATGGGGTAGATCCTGAACTACGTGTGTGCGTACGTATTTTAGCGGTGCGTATTTTCGTACACGTAAGGTCAATACACTCCCCACGGCACACCCCTTGCACGGACGTATTTTCTCAAATTACGCGACCCAAGCCCTACCTTAACTTTTCCTAATGTAACAGAATACGTCCGCTAACGGGCGTACAGACTACGCGAACGTACGCAGCTTAGCACGCCCATACTGTACACTTTAAATACCACCCCCCGCCTTCTTCACGTAAAACGCACGTATTGGTCACTAACGTAAATTTGGCACGCCCACACGTAAGTATTTACGTGAGCAATACGTGAATTCTCCATACGTTTGAAAATACGCTACGTGAATGTGCGTATTTTCTGCGGTGCGCATGTGCAGTGCGTACAAATCTGCGAATTTACGTGTCCGCCACACGTAAATTCGCGGAAATGCGTAGTTCAGGATCTGCCCCAATGTCATCTAAATATGCAACTGCATATTCCCTTTGGGGCCACAGCAACTTATTCATAGCTCTCTGAAAGCTTGCTCTCTGAAAGCTTGCTGGGGCAACCTCTGGGCTAGATAAGGCTGTTTTGCCATAGCAGCTTCTGTCAAAGGAATATGCCAGTATCATTTGTCAAATCAAGCGTGGTAAGATATTGACTCCTGGCTAATCTCTCTACCAACTCATCAATCCGGAGCATAGGGTACAAATCAAAGCGAGAAACCTGATTTAATTTGTGGAAGTCATTACAGAATCTTACCGCATCTGAAGGCTTAGGTACTAAGACAATAGGATTATTCCACTCGCTATTTGATTCCTCTATAACCCCTAGGTGATGCATCTCTTCTACCTTTTGCTTTACCAGTGCCTGTATTGCCTTGGGTATGTGATATGTCCTTTGTTTGCTGACCATCCCGTGTGGAGTCACAATGAATGATCTGTGTCTTTCCAGAATGTCAGAAAACACATGTTGGAACTGCGCTACCAAATTTACTGCTTCCTGTTTCTGACTAGGAATAATTGTGACTTCAATGGGTACCTGGCATTCTGGAACCTTTTTTGCTACTAAAGAGGGCTGACTGGTGCTTTTCTTCCAAGGTTTTAACAGGTTCACATGGTAGATTTGTACCTACTTCCTTCTACCCTCCTGTCAAACCTTGTAATTGACTGGTCCCACCGTTTCTATGATCTTATAAGAGCCCCGTCATTGAGCATACATCTTACTTTCTGTAGTGGGCCCAAGCACTAACACCTTGTCTCCCGGTTTAAAGGACCAATTAACTGTGGTGACAATTGAGACAATTGCTGTTCCCTCCCTTCTTTTAACAAATCCAGAATCCCTAGACTCCCTAGAGGAGTTCAAAGGTACTAAACCCTGTAGAAGATTGGGGTATCTCTCTAACCACGAACATCAAATCAGGTAGAAGCAAATCCCAGTCTCGCTTTTCTTGAGACACTAGGTGCTTGTAATTACCCCAAAGGCAGTGTATTACTCCTAACCGAAAGAAGGGGGGAAAAGGGAGAAAATAAGAAAAAAAAAGGGGAAAAATAAAAAATAAATATATACTTCTAAAAAATCTATGATGTCCACAGTACTTTTAGGTAAGACAATATATATTTAATAAAAACAATTCATACAATACATATAATTATTAAAAAGTAAATATTGGTGTAAGAATAATGAGGTAGGGTATTGTTGATTTTGATAACAGCACTCTTGAACCCGTTATCCAAAGGAGAGGATTATCATTACTTGCAATAAAAACAGTTTCAAGGGGATTGAGCCCCTACACAGATGTTGCCTCAGGTTAAGTCACCTCCAAGCTTGGGATACTTTGCTGTATTGCCCCAGTCTTGCCCTTAGCATTAAACCCCTGGGACTGGTGGGGGGTCTATCGCCGTTTTCGACCTCCCTTTTTCAAAGACGGAGCTGCTGAGATACTTCCCGTCCTGCCACAGACAGGAAATCGCCAATCCCTATTTCCCCAACTCCAACCCTTATGTTGATTCTTAACATAACCGCCTCCTTCCATAACCTTCCCTTCTCTGCAGCTTAACTTTAAGTCTCCTCTTCTCCAACCCATCTCCTCCCCGCAGTCTAACCCTAAATCTCCGCTTCTCCAATCCATCCCCTCCCAGCACCCTAACCCTAAGTCTCCCCTACTAGGCTCCATCACCTCCCTATATCGTTTCATATATATATTTATATATATTATGTTTAGAAACTATTATATAGGATTTCAGATGTTCCACAGTAACTTATAGGCGTGTTTGTTTTAACCAATTGAAATTAAACATGGACTATTTAAACGAGGTATGAATGATAGGTAACCACTCCCTCTGATGAAGTCGTAGATATGACGAAACGCGTCAGAGTGTTACCTATGGTGAGAATTCTGAGGATTGGACTTTTAATACTGGAGCACTTTGAACAGCTGATCCGCACACTATGGGAGGCGGGGCCTTTGGCTTGATGATAGGAACCTGAGTTAGGGGCTTTGGTACTGGTACAAATCCTGTCCTGGCTTTACTCATTTTCTCAAGGGTCAGGTGCCTCTCAATAACCACTGCCAGCTCCTCATATGTCTGGCACATGGCTTCACCGAGCGGTCTAACACCCGCATAGCCTGGTCCAGTGCAACTCTCTTCACAATTTGCACATAGGCTCTCTGTGCCTCCCCTGTCAAGCAAGGAGCCAGCTTGTCAGACCTTTCCTCTGCAGGCCATTCCAATCTCGTCGCCATGCGCTCAAATGTGCAGAGGAATGCCTCAACGTCATCAACTGTAGTGAGCTTAGGCAGCCTCTCCCGCTCTTGCCCACCTTTCCTCAGCTCTTTAAGCTCTTCATACATCATCTGAACCTATCCGACAGCCACTTCTGTTAACTTTCTCAGTATTTCCTCCATGTTACCCTGTACTTCCCCTTTAAGGGTAAACTTAGGAGGCTTAATATAATTTCCCAGCCTCACCAGACAGTGTTACCTGACACCTGTCTGCTCTACTGGCCACTTTTAACACAAGACTGCAAACAATCTGCTAATGACACGGTGGCCTTTTAAGGCTGCTTCTCACACAACTCTCATTAACCCCAAATTGCCCTGCCCTCAACCACAGGCACAAACAAAACTGGGTTAAGCAGTTTATTAAGCACACCACCTTTCTGGCTTCCACAATGTATACTTTAAACACAACTTGTCATGTTTTAAACACAGATACTGTAGCTGTTCTCTGTGGTGTATAGTTTCCACCCGAGATGTGTCCCTGTTTGGGCGCCATATGTGATAAGGAAGCACATCACATGGAGAGGATGAAGTAAAGTTCTTTTATTTTGTAGCAGGCAGACAGCATAAAAGGTAAACCACATCAGCAACAGCAAGTTAGTTACAGCAGTGCAGCATGTGTCACAGCATAGTTTAAAGATTCTTCAGGTGTTCCAGTGGTCCCTATCATACCCCAACCCTTGGGTAGCTATTCTGCCGTCAAGAGTATTGACCCTCTGTCTTTGAAACACTTATATCAGGAGAGCACAGGTCCTGTTGATTAGCCCAACCCTGATCACACCAGTTTCCCTGCTGTTGCTCTAAAACCTGGTCAGGATCCTCCACATTACTTTCATGTGGAGATATGCTGTCTCTGTCACAGTACCTTATGGCACTTATGAGTGCCATAGGGCTACCTTATCTAACCGTGCAATGTCCATACAGACATTGCCTCCCCCCGCCCTCCCCGGCTAATCTAAATCCCTTCCCCCTCCCTCTTCTTCCTAAGCACACCCCGAGGCGGCATTACGCCACCTCTTTCTACTTAAAGTACTCCGTGTGGTCTTAAAAGACTGCATGGAGGCAATCTACATACTGAACTGGTACGTAGATTGCGTAAATGACCTACTACGCATGTTCTTAATCACTGCTAAATCTAAAGGTCACTACTCTCTTCTAATTCTCCTGAATCTTTTAGCTGCTTTTGACACTGTTGACCACTCTCTTCTCATTCAAGTGTTACAATCCCTTAGATTACTTATCTAATCTCTGTTTTAGTGTTCACTTTTCTGGATTCACTTCCCCTACTCTTCCTCTATCTGTTGGAGTACAACAAGGCTCAGTATTAGGTCCATTGCTTATCTCTATATCCCTTCTCTTGGATAGCTAATAAAGTCATTTGCATGTTATCATCTCTATGCAGGAGATACAGATGACTACCTATTCCCTCCTGATCTCTCTGGCTGTGTTGGCCTTCTGCTATCTCAAACTTAATTTGTCAAAAACAAAACTAATAATATTTCCACCTGAAAATAAAAGCTACCCACCTGGGGACAGATTTACTAAGCTGTGGGTTTGGGAAAGTGGAGATGTTGCCCATGGCAACCAATCAGAGTGTAGCTCTCACTTTTGCCTATAGAAACCTAGTTCTCACTTTCCTATTACATTCTAAAGAATGTCAGCTAGAATCGGTTAATCACCACTTTTCCAAACCCGCAGCTTAGTAAATCTGGCCCCTGGTCTTTATTTCTGTTAACAACAGCAATGATTATTGCAATGTTCTCCATATTGAACTACCACACAAATACCCTTCTACAGTCTATATTGCATACAGCAGTTAGATTGATTTTCCTTGCAAAATGCACTCATAGAGCTGGTCCACTCTGTCAAAGCCATCAATAAGACTGCACCTGCATACTCTATATATATAAAAGCTAGTTCTCAGATCTTCACAGGGTATACAACTCTCATCTGCACTAAACAAATGCTCTTATTCCCGGGTTACAGGTCTTCTCCTAGGGTACACCCAATCTCTGGAATAACCTTCAATGCCAATTAAGACTATTCTCTACTCTCCAAACTTAAAAAGTATTCCTTTAACACTGCTTCAGACAAGCTTACCAAATTGCTCAACTTACTTCTTATCATTTGTCTAAGCTATTTATAATGAACTTGTTATCCATGATTAAAACAAACTTGCATGCTTTTCCTTTTTTCTATTGACATCAGTGCTCAAAGTGGGCCGGTATGCAGCAGTATGGCATACCGGCACTTCTAAAGCACTGACTGTGAGACAGCTCTGAGTAAGAATGCAGCTGCTCATAGAATTGTAAGATTACATGAGCGTCTGTATTTTTACTCAGAGCGGTCTCACAGAGGACCGCTGACAGACCGCTGCCACCCATTGACAGAGCTGGCTGCAGCTCTGGTTAGTAGAGGCAAGCATGACCTAAGGTCATGTGAGCGTTTTTAGACTGCAGAGCGCGTACCGTGGAGGAGAGAGCCGGAAGACACAGTTTGGGAATGGGGATTTGTAATGGGGGATTGGGAAGCTGGACTGGAAAAGGGCAATAGGGCTGAATGGACACACATACAGGGTGGTTGGACACAGAAGGAGGAGCAATAAGGCTGGGTGGATACAACTAAGGTGGGGAGCAATAAGGCTAGGTGGACACATAAAGAGGGGGCTATAAGACTGGATGGACACAGAGGGGGCTATAAGACTGGACAAACAGAAGGTAGGGACAACAAGGGTGACTGGACACAAATAAAGAGGGGGCAATAAGTCTGTTTGACAAAGAAGGAGAGGTAATAAGGCTGGCTAGAAACACTAAAGGAGGGACAATAATGCAAGTTGGACAAACAAACAGAAATAGGAGACAATAAGGGTGACTGGATACAAATAAAGAGGGGGCAATAAGACTGGCTGGACAAAGAAGGAGGGGCAATAAGGCTGGCTGGGCACACAAAAGGAGGGACAATAATGCTGGTAGGACAAACAAACAGAAGGAGGGGACAATAACAGTGACTGGACACAAATAAAGAGAGAGCAATAAGGCTGGCTGGACCAAGAAGGAGGGAGCAATAAGGCTGGCTGGGCACACAAAAGAAGGGGCAATAATGCTGGTTGGACAAACAGAAGGAGGGGACATAAGGCTGACTGGACACAAGTAAAGAGGGGGCAATAAGGATGGCTGGACACAGAAGGAGGGACAATAAGGCTGGGTGGACACTCATAAAGAGGGGGCTATAAAACTGGCTGGACAATGAGGGGGAAATAAGACTGGCTGGCCACACAAAAGGAAGGGAAAATAAGGCTGGTTGGACACACAGAAGGAAGGTGCAATAAAACTGGCTGGGCACACAAAAGGAAGGTCAATAAGGTTGGTTGGACAAACAGAAGGAGGGGACAATTAATGATTGCTCACCCACCCCTGGAAGCGGCCCTGTGGGGGAGCTATCATTGTTTTTCCCTAGCAGTAACCAGATCATTGAATTAAACATGAAGCGTTCAGTGTAGAAATCATGACCCACATGACATGTGCACAATGTGATTACTCATTGTTGACCTGTGTACTTTGCCAAACTCAAGACACATCTGATGCTGAAATTTCCATACTCCCACTAATAAATTTTCACTTCGAGCACTGATTGACATTATTCTCAGCTCTGCTATTAAAACTGCTGTGTGACTAAATCATACAAAGCTCTTTTACCATACAACCTGACTGATCCTTTGTGTGATAGATAGCACTTGCACTTCTGTGTCAATTCCCAATGTACTATAGAGTGTAAATTTGCTATCAGGGCCCTTTTATTCACCCATCTCTCTTATCAACTAGACATGTTATAATGTTTGTTAAAATTGTAAAGCGCTGATCTAATAGGGCTATAAAAAACTGGTAAATTACACTTGATAATATGGAGCTGTTAAGGAAGGTGTTGGTATGTTATGTTGAAGACAAATGGTCTAGGAAACCTCATGTAGCCAAAGTATGACTTAAGCCAGTCACACACTAGAGTGATTATTGGCCCAATCACACAATTATTGGGAGATCGGACCAATAACCACTGTAGTGTGTGGTGCAGATAGATTTTGGAGATGGTCCTCAAACACATGTATATTCACCATTTGCCGACTTGTAATGTAGCCTGTGAGGTCTTGTAAGGTTGTCTGCCTCTCCTTCTGTTTTTGGTAAGCGGCCCTTTATTACTGCTGGTGTCTTGATTGCTCAATGCTCTGAAAGCTAATATTTACTGTTGTACCCTCTTCACTGTATGGAGTTTCGGTGTTCCCTGATGCTGTGATACTGTGAGGTGACTATTACTTTTCAATGCCTTATGGTCTGCATAGTAAAGGTCACAACTGTGAAGAAGACTGAGCTGCTCAAGGAAGGGGACTGTTTTGGGTGTCCATGGCACCAAGCCACACACTACAATGATAATCGTTCACAGCATAAAGTAGTGTGTGGTGCCAATATCGGGATCATACCCTAAGGGAAAGTCATCCTGTTTATCGGCCACTTCTTGCTGGGAGCAATAATTATTCTAGTGTGTGACCAGCTTTAGCTTTGAGTTGTTTGTTTCATCCCCTTTTGCATGCAAGAAGAAAAAAATCAGGTAAAACTGTCAAATAAATGAAACAGGAATATATAAAATATGTGGTTTATTAAAATAAATATGACTGTAATCTATACTTTTTCATAAAACATTAATCTATTAGACAAAATAACAGGCAAATAAAGAAGTTCTTTCATAACACTGATGAATTGTTGATTACATATATTCAGGGGTGTATTTATAGGTCCAGTGCCCCTGGCAAAGTAAGGGACTGGCGCCCCCCCCCCATTACCCATTTACTCCCAGTACTCCCATCATGTGCCTCCAGCCTCCACCAGTACTCCAATCATGTGCTTCCAGCCTCCCCCAGTTCTCCCATCATGTGCCTCCAGCTTACCCCAGTATTCCCATCATGTGCCTCCAGCAGCCTCCCCCAGTACTCTCATCATTTGCTTCCAGCCTCCCCCAGTACTCCCATCATGTGCCTCCAGCTTCCCCCAGTACTCCTATCATATGCCTCCATGCTCCAGCCCCCCCCCCCAGGTTTTCTTACCTTACCTGTGTCCTCCGAGAGGGACTGCAGCTAGATTTGAAGTCCCGCGGTGGCCGAGACTTGCGAGGGACATGAAGTCCCACCATCACAGAGAAGCCTGTGACCGCGGGTATCCTAGTAACCAGCCAGCCCTCATTTTAACAGCATCCAGCCACAGTCTGACTCCAAACGAGCGCTGCACTAGGCAACACTATCTCTTAGCCATGGGTAGCATCGCCGGGTAGCGCCCCTATATGGCTGGCGCTTCTCGTGGGTGCCATCCTGGCCAAGGGGTAGATACACCTCTGCATATATTATAGACACTGCACAAAAATGATATGAAGACACCAAGTATGAAATAATGTTCACCATTATATAAGATCCATGGTTCAAACATTTAAGTTCGTACACAATGCAG